>CACKRE030000072.1:132389-144726 GCA_902602495.3 Ectocarpus sp. CCAP 1310/34 | reverse complement strand
CAACAACAACAACAACAACAACAACAACAACAACAACAACAACAACAACAACAACAACAACAACAACAACAACAACAACAACAACAACAACACGCTACAAGTGGTGGACTTCCAGTCTGTCCGGGGATGTAGCACCGATTTGGACATCCGGCAACATAACTTTTGCTGCAGACCGAAACGTTTTTCTTTGCTGCGCAGAACTCTTTTCAGCGCAGACCACTCTCGCAGACGCCAGAAAACGCACTTTTCAAAAAATCAGACCACACCCCCCCTGTTCACGTGCCGCCAAGTCGAGCCAAACTGAGCTCTTTGGCGGGAATCGCCGGTTGGAGGACTTATCAGCGGACCCACCAACATGTCTGCTGCGGAAAGCGCTGCCAGCAGACCAAAACGCAAGAATTTGATAACTTCGGAGAAAAAAGGCATGGTTGCCGAGCTGCTCAAGGGCAGCAACAACGGGGTTTTGAGCCATGGTGACATGAAGAGGGTGGCGGCGATCTACATCCCGGGATAACATTCCAGCATCCCCGGTTAGCCCATGACATTTTTTTTTTGGGGGGGGGCTTCGTACGCCATGCAATGACCGTGGACGGCGATGGAGCGATTTCGATCACCAACATAGCCCTCTGCGCTTCAATAGTCCAAACCGGAACTATATTGCCGGATGTCCAAATCGGTACTATATCCCCGGACAGACTGGTATAGTTTTTGCGGCAGGTTCTATTTTAGGACCCTGCAATTTTTTCCCGCACCGCAACAAGTATGCCCCCTCGACAATTGCTGCCATGAAGTGCCTGCTTTTAGCGCCGTTCACTTCGTGCTGTGACTGTTCGATGGGCATGAAACCAGCGTTATTCGACAGCTGACGTAGCAGGCTTTGTGCTGATCCCGCCTAGTGTGTGCGTTGCTCAATTATTGCATGCAAAAGTTGCAAAAGAGCGTGTGTTTTTCAACAAACTTTTGCGGGAGAGGACAATTTTAAAGTTCTTATATTTTTTGACAGAAGAATGGGAAGTGCCCAATTTGGTTTTGATTAATCACCATAGCAGCACCAATCGAGGTGGTTGTGCACGTGGTATCGTTCTCCCCAAATGAAACAGGCCGAATGAAAATGCCACAAAAGGCATACCCAACCAACAGGTAGGAGGTTCGAGGGTAAGATAACGAACCTGAAGCCACACAACGTGTTGGTGCGATGGATTCAACGGCACTTGCTTTAGATTCGCTGATTCCCTACCCAGGATTAAGTTTTTAATAAGTCGAAACGTCGCAACAGAAACAAATGAAACCTATGAAATCCCTCGAATTGGTCGTGACGTTCACAACGACATGCCGAGGCTTGGTTGCACCGTACTTCCAACATTCTTGACATGACAACAAACATCCAACGAACGATGAGTGCACACCCACCCACAAAACTAGACTAGGGGTTCGGGCGTCTTTCTTCTACAGAAATACCTCGCCGTTGATATGCATAGACCTCACAGAGTACGATCTGCAAAAGCCAAGCCCATAACAGCAGAAAGAAAAATGGAATAACTCGACAGCAGAGCGAGCTACTTTAGAACGTTCGCACACAACACCACATGACGATTTCGATCGAGTTTACACGCCCGATAACAAAATCACAAAATGGGGCACCAAGTCGCATTCTCCATCCCTGCCTTTTGCCCAACGCCACCACAATCATCGACGCATACCACGCTACATTGCACACCAGGAAAGCGCAAGCCGGTCAATAAGGTAGGATTTTCTCCGAGCGCACACGCACACATGTTCAGTCCACTTCCTAACCCTAACTCTCTCCCTCGGACCTGGGGCTTCGGTTAGGTGAGTAGGTAGTCGAAGTGTCTCACGCTTCTCCTCATCCGTCCCCCCGTCGTGAATCAAGATATTAAAACACCAAATAGCAGCTATCGGGAGAATACCCTTGAAAGCAGGGGGGGCGCGGGGGTGTACCTCATCCCCCGGGCACCTACCTGCTTGTCCAGGTTATCATACCTCCCCTCATAAAAACAACGTCGAAACGTCCCCCGACACTCAGGGGCAAGCAAGACTCAAGATCTTACGGCCTTGATTCTCTGTGGAGAACCCGACATTAAGCGCCGGAAAGCCCACGTTGAAGCTCCTGTTCACTATCCCACCTAAACTCTATTTGTGGCTCAATCGGCCCTCTTTCAAAACCTGCCGGGAGGGGAATGGGAGGAGGCAGATTGGGCGGCAAGGAGATTAGGCGTGTCAGAACAAAATAAGCGGTAGCAACGGTCATGCCAAAGGACGGAGAGGATGCAAGAGGGCATAGATCAAGCTAGGCGTCAGCAAGCACGCTCAGGTCACTCTCCGCCAAAAAAACCAATCGGCACCATCCACATATATCAACTACCACCTTACAATCAAGGTCGCCCCGGTGGTCTAGTGGGTAGCCTCGCAGCCTCCTAAGGGCCAGGTCATGTGTTCGCGTTCCGGCAGAGTGAGTTTTTTTCTCACGAAATAAATCCTGGTCTAGGATGAAAGCGACACGCTGCAAAGCTCGTTTGTTAGTCAACCATAGTCGACTTCGTAAGTCGCGAGGGAAGGGATTGCTGTACCCTTCTCGCGGTAAAAATACCTCAGGCAGGAACCGCAGGAGGGGGTCCAGCCCCCCCCTCCTATGTGACCCCGGTTGGGTCGTCTAGCTGGTAGAAGTGGAGGATAGGGGCCAGAGGGGCAGACGACAGATCCAATGATGGGAGAAAAAAAAAAAATCAAGAGACAGATCAACCACATGCAACAAGCAAATTGGCAAAGGTAACGAGCACCAAGATCAAACACGACACGAAAAACAACCAACAACAGCACCACCACTTTCAACAACCACCACAAACACCACCACAAACACAAACACAAACACCAACAACCAACAACCAACAAATCACCTGGAGGGCCTCGGCGATGTTCCCCTGCCGAACCAGCACGTACACCGCGGTCCTAAGCACCGCTCCGCTGCCGGGACATATCCCCATCGCCGTCCTCGCACACCGCTCCGCCTGACCAAGGCTCCCCGACAGAGCGTGCACCACAGCAAGGTTAGCGTGGAGAGACGCCCGAGCCTCCTCCGCTGCCTTCGTAGACAGAACGACCCCGCCCCCTCCACCGCCTGCTCCGGCCGCAGGGGTCTTTGGCGCCCCTCCCGCCGCTGCCGCAGCAGCAGCAACAGCGCTTGCAGAGCTCGACCATGCGTCTGTGGCGGTGGTGGATGCGGCGGCGGCGGCGGCGGCGGCGCTACAGCCGTTTTCGGAGATGGGGGAGAGGTGCTCGAGGGCTTCTGCCGGGCGGCCTAGTAGACACAAGGCCTCCGCGGCGTAGAGGTGAGCGAGATGCCTGCTCTCCGTCAGGGCAGCAGTCGCAAGGAGGGGAAGATAGCACGAGAAAAGCAGCGCAGCGGGGTCGCGAGAAGACACGAGCAGGACAAGACGGCATGAGAAAAACGCTTGTAGAGATGTGTACGTGTATGAAAGGGGAGATGCTCAAATGCCGCAAGCTGTTTCAATGAATGAGGGTGGGAGTTCTGTCTTCCCACATCGACTTTCCGTAGAAAAAGCGATGATGGGACTCGCGGTCGGCGAGACGCTTTTCGTCGTAACGAAGCATTGAGCGTAAAAAGCAGGATTAGCGGTTACTTCATGTGAGCACATCTGCTGCTAACAGAAACACTCGAAGCCTTGTCAAGAAACATGTTCCCAGAATTTTTGGGTATGCTGAAGGCGCGCTTCTTATGTGTGCGCGCGTGTTTTTTCATGACGGACATCGCGATGGTTGAAAAAAAAAGGGGGAGAGACTGCTATGACTTTAATATTGAAAGCCATGACATCGAAACGCCAAGAGAGAACCAGCTTACCAACCAACACGCAACGCCTACTACATTCTGTACATTCTGTACAGTTTACTTCTCCTCTGTTCCATGCTAACACTACCGTTACTTCTGAACTCTTGGCGTTCCGTGCCAGAGACGCTGGGAATCGCAACAAGAGCGCGCAAGTAAAGGGTGCACGGCCATCACACAGTAGTGGAAGAGTGCCCGAAGGAAAGGATCAAGATCAATCAACACTGCTGCTGTAGGCGTCCAACAACGCAGGAGAGATACATTCATCCATTCATCCATCCACCCATCCATCCATACATCCATCCGTCCCACATGAACTCACGTGCTGACGGCGGAGGGATTTGTCTCGAGCAAGCGCCCGGCGTAGGTTAGCGCCGAGACCGGGTCGTCGAGCCCCAGGTGGACGTACGCGAGATCAGCAAGTGCCACCTGCCCAAGTAACAAATGTACAGGAGGGGGGCACTACGATAACCCGTCTCAAATGGAAACAAGATGCAAAGAATTTTGTGAAGCCACCGATTGGAGATAGCTCCTGCCCGTCAGAAACGCTGCGAGCGCTGACTGCGGGAAAAAAAAAAGGGAGAGAGAGCAGGTAGCAGGGCCGTCTTGCTTTTGCGGCTGCCGTTGGCCAATGGAAATGAATAGCGGGGGGTTGTGCTTAGGCTTGAATGTTTTGCAACGTACCGCGCATTGATTTTCAGTCAGATCATGCTTACAACTCACCACAACTATCGTAATAACTATTATACCACAACCACCAGCGAACTATTATACCACAACGACGACGATCGGATGCAGCAGCAGCAGCAGCAGCAGCAGCAGCAGCAGCCGCAAAAGAGGTATGAATCTATTCGACTGCGCACGACGCATCACTAGTGTTGCAACGGCGACGGCACCAACACCAACAACAGCACCACAAGCAGCAGCACCACTACCGCATATGACACAAGGTAACACATCCCCTCGACCGACCATCAAAGCTCAATTTGTCAACAGCAGATGAAAGTCGCAGCGCCGAGAACGGCGTCGGCGTTGAAGCCGTTTGGTCGAGAGCTCTCCGATAACGCATCGTTTCGTTTATGCATCCTCTTCGTGGAGTAATCGGGCTTTGACAATCGGTCCAGGGGGTGTGATATCTTAGGTCATGCCACCTACGGCACTACACCCACCCGGTAGAGCTCCTCCGTCATCATGCTGTCGCCATCTCCCGCCGGCGTCGCCGCCCCCGCTCCTCCACCGTCCACTCTGTTGCTGGGAGCTAGCCCCTTCGCCACCAGCCGCGTCGACATGCCGAGGACGCTTGGTTGTCCACCTAGGAGGCCTGCTGCTCCCGCTGCTGCCGCTTTCTTTACGCCCTGCCCGCACAAGAAAAAAACAAAAAAAAAAAACAAACGGAAAAAAAACGAGCTAAAGCGAATACGAGGACCAGAGTGAGAAAAACGACGAGAAACCTACAGTAGATTGGAGGTCCATTTTGGACTAAAAAAAACGAGCAAAAATAAGTACTTCGAGGATACGACCTGAGTGAAAATACAAGGAACCTACATTTGGGATCGATTTTGGACCTTATAAACAAAGAAGATAAGAAGCAAAAACAGTACAAGCATGCCATCAAAATGAAAATACGACGAGGAACCTTCATCTGAGGTCGTTGGACGCAAAAAAAAACGAGCACAAAGAAAACTTCGAGTACAAGGGTGCAATCTGGAGGAAATTACGACAAAGTACCTACATCTGAGGTTGAGTTTGGACGAAAAAAAACTCCTCGACGCTCTTTACCGAAAACACCTGAAGGGAATCGATCACCATTGGGTCCTCCTGCCCCCCGCGCACACGAGCTTGCCCTCCATCTCCACCATCGGCAAAGTAGTAACGAACGAAAGGCCATCTAACGACCGATGGGAACAACGCTCCGTCCTCTCGAGGACGCGTGGTCGATTATCCAACAACTACCTATGGCACGCGACATACGCACGCCCCCGATCCGCATTGCATCACCTGCTTACGCGCCGCACACAGGTACAGCACGTTGTGCAAACACCGGCTGGCGTGGGCCAGAGAGCAACCTCTTCCTCCTCCTCCTGCCGTGCTCCTTCCTCTCTTGCTCGCCGTCGCCGACCTCCCCCCCGCTGCCGCCGCTGCCGAGTCCCCGTTGCTGCTCTCCGACGCGCCGCCGCCGCCGCCTCCACCGTCCTCGTCAAGAGCGGGGATAGCACCGTCTCTGTCTCGCCTACGAGCGTGAGGACGATGCATTAATCTTCATTTTATCATACAACTCGGATGTACAACAATGGATCCACTGCGCGAAAAGCAGAGTGGGTCATCGTTATTTTCATGTCCATGTTTGCATCCGTCCCCTGTTGGGCGCCAAAAAGGGACAGCCAAAACACAAAGCGTAAGATGTAGGCTGGACTGACAAGCGCACGCACGGACGGTGGAGGTTCATGCATCGGAGGCGCGTACCAGAGAAATGCACGCAATTACGATAGGAACATGCATGTATACCTCTCACATAACATTCATCTTTCTTGACGCTGACACCCCGCCTCCCCTCTCGCCACACATCTCACCCGCACCGGCCCCGCTTCACACAGCCCCCGTGGACTTCGGTACCCTTACCTCGCTGGGTCACCGCTGCCGCCGCCGGTGGCAACGCCTCTGGGGGAGTTTCGAGGCAGCAGCACGCGTCGGTGTTGGCCTTTTCCCACGGGGGTCCAAGGAAGCGGCCCCCTCCCCCCCGCCGCAGCATCCGGCCCCGCCGCAGCGCCGGCAGCTGACGAGGGTTTCGACTCGACTGGATTCGTGGTGGTGGTGAACGGGGAGCCGCTGTTGCCGACGCCGTTGCTGCTGAGGCGGTGTCGGGCGATGCTGCACTCCGCCATCCGGAGCCAGAGGTGGGGGCGGTTGTGGAACAGCAGCGCCGCGCGCTCGAAGCAACTCAGGGCCTGTGCCAGAGGAGATCGCGTTGTTAGACAGATTGCGGAGGTGGGAGCACGGCAATGCGGGGGGGGGGGGCGCCGTGAGTGTGTGGGGGGTGTACTAATGTAAACGCATGCCGCAGTCCATAAACCAAAGACTCCGCATCTCTAATACGAAGGGAGGGGCGGGGGTTCCAGGCGAGGGATCTTGAAGCGCCGCCGCAGCAGCAGGCTTGGGCGAAGGGAGCACAAACAACGAACCATTGCTGCTACCCCGCACCCGCACTACGATGCGAACCTGAGGTGCATGTACGCATTGCTGCTCGCATGGTTTCGAGTCCCGTTGTTGCTTGGAAGCCGGGGGAAGAGATAAATGACTGCCGTAAATCGAAATCGGGTTGATCATGTCGGTTGCCTCAGTTATCTCGGCGAGGCGTGGGAGGGGGGGTGCCATCGGAAAATCCCGTCACCAGATGCAGGCATGCCATCACCACCGCCAAGAGTCAATATCCCCACGACGACAACACAATTCTTATCGCTATCCTCACGAATCGCTACCATCACTACCAACATACAACCACCGGCAGCAACAGCAACACCGCTGCTTCATGTTGACGTTCAAGCGTTGTAGGTTACACCGCCATCACCACGAACAACATCATTCCATAAAAAAAAAAAAACAGAAGACAACAAAGGTCACCAAGAAAACAAGCCACGTACACCATCCTCCAGCGATCAATACAATGGACACCAACTTCCTTTAGGTTGCAAGATACTGGCACCCGATTCCCGAAGCCCAACTACTCTACGATCACGGGGATGCACAATCAATCGATAGGTTTTCGAAGACATCTCCACAACGCAACTTTTTGCACCGTCACCATCGTCACATATGCTGCAGAATTTCTGACATTTGAAAATCGGTCGAGGAGGACGTGGTATCTAGCCCAAAAATAACACCAATCGCGTCACGTCCAAGCATCTCATCACGTGACGTCACCATCACCACGAACAACACCAAACAGACACACCACAATACTTGGATAAAAAAAACGGACAACATGCACACAACGGCCCAACATGCAATAGACAGGAACGAGACGGTTGGTCCCGACGCTGCCACTTTCGGCACCGTCACTATTGCTCCNGTACTCATAGTCGTGCATGCCGTAGTCGTTAGACCATTGACCTCGCATCCCTACAAAGCCGGGACGGAGCACGCCGGGTTCTCACCGGACCAGGCTCTCACATCACCAAGCGCGAGGCGCCGTGAGGAATTCGGCGTGTCGCATGAAGGGTGCGCGGCATCCTGCCAAGGGTGTTTGGCATCTTGTGCTTCCTTCCTTGCGTACGGATGACAGCTACGTGTGGCCTAATTCATTTTCTGGTGCTTTCACTTCCAGAGACAGTTGTAAGCACTGTGTAACTGCCTCGAGGTTGGTTGACCATTTTAACACAACGTGGTGCGATCATCCCCCTTGCGGGGAGCTAAGGGGGTGATGGATGGTACTTAACGCAAGCAATGACAAGGACGCTCGTTCGCTCACCTCCTCGGACGCCATTTTCGGCACCGTCACTACTGCTGCCAAATGCATGCGCTGGACAACAACCGAACTTTGCAAAGGGGGGCTGGGTGGGTGGTATCTAACGCAAGCAACGACGCTCGCTCGCTCACCTCCTCGGGCTTGTCGGTGAGCAATAGCTGTAGACCGGTGTTATACAACACCTCGCACGTTGGCGCGGGTGACACATGGCCGTCCTTTCCACCGCCCCGCCCTGCCGCCGCCGCCTCGCCGCTAACACTAGCCCCCGCTTCGCCGCCCTTGCCCAACGCCTCCAGCGCCTTCTGGAAGTAGTGCAGGGCCACATGGTGCCGCCTCAGCTTATGATGCAAGCAGCCCTGATGGTAATTGATGAAGTCATGATGACGACGAATCAACACGCACAGAGTGGGAGAGGGCGAGAGAGAGAAAGAGAGAAAGGATTGGCGAAAGGGCAAGGGTCTCTCCATGCTATGCTACATGGGATGGGAGTAACGAGTGGGGGTTACGCATGGCAAGGCAAAGTGAGAGGCTATGACGCATCCTAGCACGGTGCTTAACAGATGAACAGACTAGGCCCTGTTCGTAGTGTTACGCGGGTGTAAGCATTGTTCGAGGATACTGCCTTCGGGTAGAGCGTGTGTGCTACGTTCGGGGCAGCAGTTGTGTGAGTGCCTGTAAGAAACAAGGGGCAGGATACGCAATAGTGTCAGTCAACCAACGGTGGTCGCTCGCCTCCCCCGGAAACACACTACTTGTCGCCCCGCCTCCCTCCAAAAGCGCCACCCCGACGGCAGAGCAGCGGCAGATGAAACAAAAAATACTCGAGCAAAAACACTCACCCGTCTTTCTAGGGTCTGGTTATTTGCCCGAACTCCTCCTGTACTCCATAGGGAAGCCAGACGAATACCAACTATCATCAATAACAATACAGTATTACCCCCCCCACAAAAAACCACAACGACGGCAACACATTCCCACCATGTTGTTGAAGTAGGGAGGACCAACCGCCTCCCCGGGGCCCGAGTACTCCTCGGCACCCTGAAATCCGTGGCACGACGCCAGCAGCTTGAGAGCCTTCCGGTGGTTATCCCGCAGGTACTCGAGGTTTGCCTGGCAGAGGCGTTCATACGGTAGGGTATCGGGGCATGGGGGAGTACCCATGTGAACGCATGCCGCAAGGGGGCCTCGCAGAAAAATGAAGCTTCCCCAGGCAAAGCGTTAATCTTGCTCGCGGGGGGTGTACTCATGATGTACTCACGCATGCCGTAGTCGTAGACTAATGACCTCCTATCTTCGCAATGCGGAAACGGAGCCGGGTTTTCGCAGGCCCAGGCTACGTCGCACAAGGATGAACCATGAGCTGGTATCATCCATCCGCTTGCTGTGCTAAACCAGATGCGCCATGGTTATATTGGGCATCCCAGCTGTAACCAAACGTTTCGCGTTCTGTAGGCACCGTAGTCATTTAGACCGTTGACCTCGCATCCCTACAATGCCGGGACGAAATGACATATATGTTTTTTGTGTTCATGCATCTACTGATACTGACCACAGGCGTCCCTGTCTTGCCGTAGCACGCCCTGCTTCCCGTGCGTGAGAGTTACAGCCCTCGGGTTTTACATAGTTGTTGCCGACCCGTACAGGATATTTATTCCCTGGGTGCAGAACTAGGACGGAATTTGCGGGTGCTGAACGAACCAAGGAGGACTGTCAAGACCAAAGAACGGCGCAAAACATCAAAACAGCTAAGGCCAAACAAAATAGCACCCGCCCCCGCACCGCAACTTTGAGCCACCTGGGGGAAAAGTAGGAAGCAGCAATTGGACATCGGTGATCGGTCCTGTGGGAACAATGCTCTGTCCTCTCGAGGACGCATAGTCAGTGGTCTAACCGTTACATGCAAAACATAAGAGTACGCCCCCCCACCTGCATCACAAGGCAAGATCATATTGTGGCGATGCGAAGACGCTAGCTCCGGTGCCTGACTACAGCAGGAGTACCCACCTTGAGGTACAGCGCGGCCATGTTCTGGACACCGGCAGGAGGCACAGGGGAGAAGGTCCCCTGCTGCTGCTGCTGCTGACTGCCGGTGCCCCCTCCCCCCCCCCCGCTGGCCGCATCGCCGGACCCCCTCAGCTCCCGTTGGAAGATCTCCAGCGCGCTCTTGATCTCCTTCTTGGAAGTCTTCGTCTACGGGAGAGGGCAAGATGGGGCGACACGTTCGAAAAAAAACACAACACTGGCTTTGACCAGGAGAGGAGGGGCTCCACGTGGACCCCCTTCGCGAGGATAGTACGCGCTGTATGTGAACTAGCGTGGGTTGCATGACGTAAGATATCACGCACCCTGGGTCGATTTCCGAAGCTCGATATCTCGGCAGGAGAAGCAGTGGCGGTGCCGAAAATGGCGGCGTTGGAACGGCCTCGTCGAGAGCTTTCCAATGGTACACTTCAATTTCGGCATCCTTACTATCGTGGAGTAATCGAGCTTTGAAAGTGGGCCCAGGGGGGGGGATGATATCTTACGCAACCTACGGCAGAGGGGATTTTCGTGACCCTAATCCTACCCCGTACCCGCTAGAAAAACCATGCCAACGTCCTCGCGAACGCTGCTGCTCCATTTCATGCCAGAGGCCCTAGGGATAGGATTAGGGGTAGGATGGCCGGGAAAACAACCACCGTTCCGGACATGGAACTCGCCTAAAACGGATACATGAAACGACGGGATTGCATTTGTTTTTTTTCTCCCATCATTGGACTCCGTCGTCTGCCCCTCTGGCCCCTATCCTCCACTTCTACCAGCTAGACGACCCAACCGGGGTCACATAGGAGGGGGGGGCTGGACCCCCTCCTGCGGTTCCTGCCTGAGGTATTTTTATCGCGAGAAGGGTACAGCAATCCCTTCCCTCGCGACTTACGAAGTCGATTTTGGTTTACTAACAACGAGCTTTGCAACGCGTCGCTTTCATCCTAGACCAGGATTTATTTAGTGAGAAAAAAACTCACTCTGCCGGGACTCGAACCCATGACCTGGCCCTTAGCAGGCTACGAGGTTACCCACTAGACAAACGGGGCGACCGGTTGTGGAGGGAGTGGTCTTTCTTTCGGGTAAACAACAGCCGGCAAAGCACGGGGGCTTCTGCATTGTGTGCATTCCAGGATGTGCGGGCCCCTCCCCTCATCCTGCTGGACTACATCGGAAAACATCTTGTGACAAAATGGAAAAGTGTCAGTCGGGGGTTACTAAAGCAACGACAAGCGGTGCTACGCGATGGCGTCGGCGCTGTACAGGGCAGGGCACCCTGCCTGCCATGCTAAACCCGACCTTGCGAAGGGGCCATTGTGCGCTACTGCTGAATAGGCCTTCCTCTCCCCGCTGTCGCGAAGGTTCTAACCCACCTGCTCCTGCAGCAGCAAAACCTTGGCCTTGTACAGGTGCAGCCGGAACGCAAACTCCGTCTGCTCCGCCGAGCCGCGGCTGCCGGTGTCATCCTGCTGCTGCCGCCCCGAGTCGCCGCCACCGCCACTGGAGACCCCCGGGAAAGAAAATCAGCAACGGCACAAATATAAGAACGCCGTCAGAAAATCGTAACCTCGACCACAACAAAAGTACTCGGATGGTGAAGTCAAGTACCGCATGTTTCGTCGGACAAGAAACCAGTGGCATGACAATAATGCCGTCAGAAGAAACGGAAAGCCTCAACCGCCATATTCGATCTGTGAACCAAAGTACCGCATGTTCCCAACTGTGGCACGGCAATAGCCATACGCAACGTCGGGGAGAAAGCAGCAGAGGTATGCACGGTACACAAGCAGAAGGTCACAGCCGCGTCAAAACCAAACTGGCGCCGCAACGTTTCACACAGAGGCGTTATGGCAGCGACGTCAACGGTAAAAATATGGTTCAGGGGGTACCGTACTGTTTGTAGCAGGCAAGCGGGGTGAATTCCGTTTCGGATTTGACTGTGTGGGCGGAGCGGAAGTGTGCGGGTTACTCCCCCCCCCCCCCCCCCC
>CACKRE030000072.1:104078-120147 GCA_902602495.3 Ectocarpus sp. CCAP 1310/34 | reverse complement strand
GGGGGGGGGGGGGGGGGGGGGGGGGTAAAGAAAGAGAGAGAACGAGAGAGACCGATAGACAGGGAGAAGCAGCGGCGGCGGAGAGATAGGCACGGGACGTTAGACGAGGTGGCTGGTTGAAAGCGATGCCGTCTTAACAGCAATACACATTTCCCACAAACTTCAACACGCAACGGATATGTGTGTCGGCGACGTTGAATGTTAGCCAAAAAGAGCCAACAAGGGAACGTCGACCGCGTGAGCTGAGTGTCTCCGACAACTACTCAAATACTGCTCTCTGACTTCGCCTCCCGACAACCCGTGAATATGGACATGGGTGTCAGCTACAGGATGAGCGTTTTGTCAGATGATTTGAGCCTCATCAGACGGCGCCTGTTCATGAGTCAGGCGTGCGCGCGCACCCAAAAAATTCCATCGGTTTCGCCGCCAGAACGACAGGCGTGGCTGGCGGCCAGATCGCCCAGTCTCCCGCACGCAAACACATCAAGCAAAGACGTGCGCCTAGCTGTGGCCAATTCGCAGCAAATTACTTGCTGGTGCTTCGCAAGGGCTTTCGCTGACGGCCTGTCAAGTGAGTCAGTCCACAAGGCTCGTCGTGTTGCTTGCTCCGTCACACGGATACATACTCGCTTATTTTGTCAACTCTAGTTTGCTTGGGCGTGTAGCGGGAAGTTACGTCACAGCAGCAGTCAGTCGGTGAGGGCCAGGAACGCAAGAGGGTGTGCCATCGGCTTTCCTCCACAAGTGAGAGGAGATCAGACCCGACCGACACGTGAAAGGACAGCTCTCGGCGAAGTCTTTCCATTCCCAGCCCTTTGGGCATCGACAACCTCCCGGCTGCGAAGCAATCGAGGCTGCAACGTTCGATCACACGGGCGGTTCTTTCGCCCGCATGCCATCTGTCTTGACTTTTCTACATCTGTATGAATCGGCGGACTCGAGGATCAACTCGACCAGCAAAGAAGGAATGGGCAGGAGAAGTCGAAGGGCAAACAAGAGCGCCAACATTGAGCGCACACCCAAAAGGACGCTACCGCAGTCCCTGGATGCACGCCGCCTGAGTTCAGTTTTCATGAACTGCCGCAAAAGAAGATTTTCGTTTGGGAAGGCACAGATAGACAGCACACAGCAGCAGCAGCACCAACACGGACGCGATGCTCAATCAAATGGAGGCGGCACTCACGAATTGGACTTCCATGGTGTAAGTGTTGCGTCAACCTTTTCCTCTGCCGATGTTCCTTCTGTGGGCGCGCTGCTCTTGGACTGTTGCTGCTAGGAGGGAGGGTGGTAGCTTGTTGGTTTGAGA
This sequence comes from Ectocarpus sp. CCAP 1310/34, assembly GCA_902602495.3. Taxonomy (NCBI): domain Eukaryota; class Phaeophyceae; order Ectocarpales; family Ectocarpaceae; genus Ectocarpus; species Ectocarpus sp. CCAP 1310/34. The sequence continues at coordinate 118,841 of CACKRE030000072.1, read as the reverse complement.
GGCGGTTGTGTGTGTGCAGGGTGCGCGAGCTCGAGGGGTCATTCCGGTGACGTCAGTCTAGGTAGAGGAAATAAAAGAGGGAGGAACTTTCCTGGAAGCTTTTTCCTGGAGAAAATTTTTGAATGGATTGTCGACGGAGGTGAGTTCGAGACGGCAATATAACAGGCGGTGTAGCTCGACAGGCGCGTGATAAAGCGACAGGGACATGGACCATGAGGGATCTGTTGCAAAGGTACCGTTGAGGTGTGACAAACTGATGATGTACACTGCTTGCTCGGTGAAAAGCACGCCCCTTCAGAGATTTTCCGGCGGCCTGTTTCCTACGCCACGCGGAAAAATCTGGCCCGTTTCGTGGCGTGGTGAAAACATGATCATCATCCCGTCGACCGTTGGCGACGGACGTCGTTTATGGCCAACTTGTCATCAGGGTCGAGGAACTGCTGTGCATCTGCTGCTGCCGTCATTGCTGCTGCATGCTACTTTGCGCCAAGCGAAAAGTTATTTTGAGCAAAGTTTGGAGCTACAGAGTACCAATCCATCGCGAACCGTAACCAGACACCTTACACCCTACTGCTGTACACACCCTTCACACACCCATGGGCGCGGAAGGAGGCCTTTGGAGCCATGGATAAAGAACAAGTGAGTAAAAAAACAATCAGTGCTACAGCAGTAGCATCGCCAGAAGGCTGTTTGTTGACTGAATGCTGTGTGCAGCTGCTGTACAGCAGTCACAGCAGCAGCAAAGACTGGTAGTAAATATGTCCAACATGAGCCTACCGAAGGAACCAAACACCAGTAGCAAGAGACAGGCAACCCCCCGAAATGAATATACGGGGCCACCGGAAGAATAGTGAGGGTTGTTCTCATGTACATATGTATCGCAATGAATTTGTCCAGGCGGTGGTTTACAACCTAGGTCCATTCCGCAAGGCAACTTACTTTGCGCCGTTCATCAGCGCACAGCGGCGCTTAGTACTCAACAAGAGGTAGAAGTAAATGGCAGAGATCTTGATAGCAGCATAGTGACAATCAACAGCAGCGGTTCCTGGCGAAAAGACAATAACGGTCAGCTGATGATAACGAAGGAACGCGACAGACGATACAGTCTGTCTGTTGAGGTATGGTCAGCTTGGTCGTCCTTGACACCAAGCGGCGGCGAATCCAACGCCCGCCTTATTCCTACACGCTGCACACCCACCTAGCGAGCCATGGATATAGACAGAGGAGGAACTGTGGGGCCACCTGTACTTTATATACGTTAACCGTCAATTGTTGTTGCTATTTTGTTCTGGCCTGCGATCACCTATTCGGTCTCAGCACGCGCGCCTTTTTGAGCCTGCGCAGATTACGAAGCCCCTTTGAACATATATCACTGTGGAAAACACAACACGCCGCTCTCACATAGTATCGATGCTGCACAATACAATAGCAGCTGCTGATCCAAAGACTTGTTTGCCGGGTAAGCGTAGGGCAGCAACTTACGACTATCGTGAAGAAGCAGTTTCGAGCAGCGGGCATGGATGGTCTTGTCGTAACGGCAGTTTTTGTTTCGCGGGGACATATCCAGCTAGCTTGACCCGCAGAATATTGGTCCTCTTGTGGTGCCTCCATGTCACGTGTTTTCTTTGATGCTCAATGATAGGCTGGTGCCCACGGCAATAAGCGGCGGAGGGGATGCAACCTGCTCCCACCGGTGGGGGCCAAGCGGGTCTAGCAACAGCGGTGGAACACACTTCGGCAGATGTGCGTATTATCTTTACACTTAAGACACTCGTGTAATACTCTTGTTCATTGTTATTTTTCGATCGCTACCTATCCAACCCAATCTCAAACGCAGAACCGTGCATCCATGCGTGAGGTTCCGTCCTCTTCCCTCCCTCCCCCCCTCCCTCCCTCCCTCCCCTCCCCCCTTGCCAGCGACTTGATCATGTTGGCAAGCTCCTCGCCGAAGAGAAACCCTGGCCCGCCTTCCTGCACATCACAGCTCGAGCGACGGAGGAGTGGGAGGCTTGCTCCACCCCCGTCCAGGAGGCTCTGGCATGGATGGCTACAGCGACAGCTGGGCTGCTCAACACTGCGAGCGTAGGGCCTTAGTGCCGGTGTGCTAGGCGTTCAAAACGTTGATCGAGGCTGCCGAAGGTGCAGAGGAGTCCGAGGACAGACAAGTAAGTTTGATATCCCGGTGCGCGTTTCTGACCACCGTCTTGATTCAGCACGCCCGAGCGATCGGTCCCCTCGCCCAGGTGCAGAAGCCCATGAAAGAATTCGTCGCCACGACCAACAAGCTTGCGGCGTTGGCCAAGGGTGGCAAACGCAGGGCATCTTCTGGCCACCACGCCGACCTGAGCGCTCTCATGGACTACGAGGAGGGTTTGCGCAGCATCAGCAACGACATCGCCTCGGTGGACCGGCTGGATCATCACCAGCTTCTGTTGGCGATGCTTCGCCAATTGTGCCCTCCAACGTCGCCGGATATGGCCGCAGTACCTCGAGGCGCGATCTCCCTGACAGATGCCCACGTCGCGCAGCCTTCGTAGCTCAGGAGATCCATTGGCTACCTCACGAACACTGCTCTGGGCGACGCGCCCTGTGTATTGACCGGCATCGCCGGGGGGGGAAAGTCGGCCCTGGCGTCTGCAGTGGTACGGGATGAAACGATCTGTAAGCACTTTCGGGCGGGGGTGTTTTGGTGGAGGGTGGGAGTGACGCGAAGGATCAGATTCACGAGTGGCTGGAGTGGCTTGTGTTGCGGGTGGCATCAACTTCAGGGACCGCGCCTCCCGTGCTTGGCAGCGTGGAAAAAGCGGCGGATTATCTGAAAGCGGCATGTGCCGACGCCGCGTCACCGCGCTTGGTCGTCCTCGACGACTTGTGGGAGCGGAAGGTCGTCGACGCCCTGCACCTCACGGGGCTGCAGCTCCTGGTGACCTCGCGCGACTGCTCGGCGGTGTCGATGCCGGGTGAGTGCATTGAGGTGGGAGAGATGGAGGAGGACGAAGAGCTGGAGGTGTTGAAAGCCGGTTGCAGGGCACCCAAGAACCTCGAGCTTCCGCGTTCCTAGGCCTTGCAGGTGACCACCCGGTGGTTCGAATTGATTTCTCAATGCAGACAAATTTTCCTTGCGCCAGCTAGTTCTGACCTGTCTAGCACTCGGAACGGGATGTCATATTCAGCACGTTTTGTACATGTGTCTCTGTTGTTTGTTTTTTTTGGCGGCGCTCGTTTTCGCGGTCGTTCTCGGCCTTGTTCATTCAGCTACCCAAACCTCCGCCCCTGCGTTCCAGATCGTCGACAACTGTGCGAAGCTCCCATTCCCGCTTGGCCTCGCCGCGCCGCTGCTCAAGGGCCCCCCACAAGATCCCAAGTCCTAGGGGCTTTTGCATGAGGCTTTGCAAAAGCCGATGGCCAGACGGCTGGGGACCGACTGCATCACGACGGTGCAGGACCTTGTAGATGCTGTGTTGGAAGTAAACTTGGACGCCATGGCAGGCGACACAGCAAAGCTGAATAGATGCCTATTCCTTGCGGTACTTGCTCCGGGGACGCTCGCATCGTCCGAAATGCTGGAAGGGTTGTGGGACGAGGTGCGACAAGGAGTTTTTGAGGGAGCAAAGGGAATCTCCCCCCCGCGCGGTAGCGTTCTTGCACGAACGCTTTTTTTTGCCAATGCATTTGTGCGTTAGCGAGCGAAGGCATACCTTTGATTTAACGTACGGAAAGTGTCCACAGGCTACGTGTTGAAATTGTTCTTCCATTTGTTGATTCGTCGTCGTCAATGCTGTCGTCAAGTCTCCTTCCTCGAATTGTGGCCGTCAACAGGAACAAGTTGGCTGTGGGAATGGAACGCGGTTATGAGTTTGATCTTTCTGCGCGCATTTTCCTTGTCTTGAAGACATTGTTGCCCTTTTGCCGGTTTTTCCCTCCTATGCTGCGGGGCCTCTCCACCAGGCTCCTGGCACTGTCAAGACTTTCGCAGCACAGCTCGTGGATGTGTCCATGCTCTTGTCGCGTTCACGATCTTGTCTTGCGGTTCCTCAAGCCCAAACTCAGAGGCGATCCTAGCCGGCCCACCGCAACCTTCCGTAGCGCGGAATACCTGGGACGACTGAAGGTTCTGCAAAGATTCGTCAATGCTGAGGAGATAAATGGTGATGTTTATTCCTTGGTAAACCTTTGGAGGTCGGTGGAGAACCTCGCGGACGAAAGCCAAGTCGCAGTTGTGTACACGAGGAACCTCCAAGGCGCAACGCAGGGTTCACTATGTAACCAGGCCGGCCGAATCTTGCAGCTCATGGTGAGCCGCCGTGGCCAACGGTCTGTAGCGAAGTGCCATAACGGCCCCGTGCGATGTAGAACGTCACCAAGAATGTGGCATATTTGACCCTTACGACAACCGCGCGCAGAAGCGTTTGTGGCCATGTGCACTTGTGCAATTCACGGAACGCTGCCATTTCATCAGTATCTTTGCACAGCCAGAAGGGTTACGTGGCCCCTGGCATCCCGAGGCAAAAATGTAAAGGCAGAGAGCCTTGTGCGTCCGAAACCTTGAAATTCTTGGTGCAGCCGTGGGCGAAGAGCACCCGGACAACAACGCTTTATAACCGAGCGTGGTCTTCCTGTTTCGCTTTTGCGTCTAATTCCAGGGCAAGGACGATGAAGCCGGACCTCTGTACGAACGCTCCCTCGCCATTTGCGAGGAGTCTATTGGCGGTGACCGCCCTGACGTGGCGGTAGCCCTCAACAACTGGGCGGGGAAGTTGCAGACGGAGGTGAGAACCATCGGATATGTCATAGAATTTTCCAGGTTCGCCATTGGTTTCGTAGTGCGCTGGTGCGCTGGTCCATTGTCTCACAAATCACGATGCCTACTATGCAGGGCAAGTACGAAGAGGCGGACCGTCTGCACCTTCGAGCCATTGAGATCGGGTAGAAGACGCTTCTCTCTGATCACCCAGATCTTGCCACATGGCTCAACAACCGGGCGGAGTTGTTGAGAGTGCAGGTGAGAGCCGCCACAAACAAATAATCGTTGTGTGGTTTCCATGCTCGGTTACGCCTGGGTTGGCCGCTCGCTTACTCCAACTCTTGCAAGAGGACGCGGGAGGTTTTCGAGAAATTCTTCGGGCGGGATCGTCCCAACATGACCACAACTCTCAACAACTGGGCAAGGATATTGAGCGTTTTTTCGTCCGCGGTGAGGTTTTACTCGCCTTGACCGCACTTGCATGTTGCTTTTCGTCCCCACTCCAGGGTAGCTACGCTGAGGCGGGCCCTCTGTACCTTCGAGTCATTGAGATGGGAGAGACAACGTTGGGACCTGACCACCAAATTCTTGTCACGCGGCTCAACAACCGGGCGGGGTTATTGAAGAGCATGGTGAGAGCCAAGTGATAATTCTAGGTGCTTCTAGACGCTTCAAGAGGAACATGGTCCTCCGCAGTGTAGTTCTCATTTTGATTAAGCCCCTCTGCTGCGCTGTCTGCCACACGTCATAGGATGTATGCTGAGACCGAGCAACTCGATGAACGGTTGCAAACCATGCGAGGCTGCTGGGCCTGCAGCCCCTGCATGTGACCCAGGCGTTCAACAATCAGGCGGGCGTGATTGAAAATTTTTTCCCCGCAGTCGTAGATCCACTTTGACGGAACTATGAATACATTTCTGCTTCGTTGTTCTACGACTGCATGTCAGGGCAAGTATGCGGAGGTGGAGCCTATGTATGAGCGGGCGCACTCCCTACCGACAAAGATGGAAGCTTTGTTGTACAACCTGGTGGTTTGTCAGAACGGCTAGAAAGATCCAAGTAGGCATATCACGGAAAAAATAAGATGGTCAAGTACAATGGAGAAACAAGTGAAAGGGGGGTTTCTGTCCAAGATTGACCAGCCCGTTTTTCCTATCTAAGAAGGCGAATTGCATTCCTTAGTTGGATCAAGGGCCGGGGAGGAGAGGTACATCAACCTCCTTGCGCCGATCCCTCTTTGGCCGAGACAATAATATAAAGGCATTTTTCGGGACGTGAAAGACAAGAACTGCACAAGCCTTCGCGTCATTAAAGGCCTTCCGGCGCGCGGCACAACAGCGAAGAAGGGAGGAAACACCCGACAGCCCATCTTTTTATGACAACAATTAACGCAAAGAGGAGATCCGGGTGGTTGGGCGGGCCGCGATACATATGCTGTAGTAAGACGTTGGCGCAGTGCACAGCACGCAGCAGGGCTGGATACCCCGAAGGTGGTTCTATGCAAACGCGTAGCACTCCGAGCCGTGTCTAGTACCACGATCTTGAGAGCATCGTCATGAACATCATCATTTCAGCCGTTGTTGGCGAAATATTTCTACCATCAGCTGTACCGATATGAACTAAGGACTACACGAACGATGAGACGATACATTTATTGCTGTTATTGTCAGGTTTGTCGCCTTTGGCCACAACAGAGTGATGTATCCAACGCCCGCCTATCTTATTTGTTCATACTGCACATGCACTGCACACCCATCCGGTCAACGCTCGTTGGAGATAAAGAGAGAGAAATACCAATTCAACGCAACAACATCAACGGAGAAAATCTGCACCCGCTTTGCACTGATAAGAAGGGTTTTTTCCCTTGGCACACATGCACCATCAACTGTTGTTCTTTTTGGAGGTCTGCATGCCACCTAATCGGTCCCCGCATCCACACCGTTGTTACGCCCAAGTAGGCAATGAAACTCGTTGCATAGATACCACGATCGATAGCACAGAACGCTGTGCTCATTGTTCCTGCACTGTACCGTCCGATAACCCGCGTTTGGTACGTCGGGAAAATATGCTAAGGCCGAGCCACTCTTTGTGCGGACACCAGCCATTCGAGAGAAGCTGGTAGGTCCGGGGCATGTTGGTGTGGCCGCAACGCTTAACACTCGTGCAGGATTGTGCAGCAGACAAGTGAGAGCCAAACGATGCTTGTAGATGCTTCTTTGGTCCGGCGAGAGAAATTTTGTCAATTTGTTACCCTGGACTAACTGTAGGTGCACCGGTCTCGTTGTTCCGAATGTCAGAATCGTTGTGAGGCTTGTGAGGTCATCATATTTTTTGTTTTGGCACTCGCTGCTTCTGTATCATCTTGTAACCGGAAAACAAGACTCGTAATTTGCTCTGGGTCTATGCATACGTTTCAGCAAAACGTTGTGGGGCCAGATTTTGACAGGTGGTCTTCATATTCGTCAGGTGGCCTATCTCTCCGACTATAAAATTCAACGTGTGACGAAGGCATGCCCCTCAACCTGAATCTGGAAGGGCATGTTGTTCATATTCTCTTGCATTAGCTTGCAATTTTCCTCTCAATGACTAATTAGAGTACGGCATTCGGCTCCTCCCGAACAATTACCACGATATTTTCAGCCAGAAAGTTCCGAGACCGATGCAGTCGCAGGGGAGGCCACGATCTTAGATAATGGGCTGTTCGCAAACCAAATCCTGCCTCTTTCGAGCCAGACGGCACACGGGCCCGATCAGCAGCATATTAGCCGCGATTGTGTGTCATTCGGGTGTCGTCTCACCCCCTCTGCCCCACTTTTTACCTACAACTGTTACAGAAGAGGTACGGGGGGGGGCATGCTTTCACCCGAGCTGGCCACATGTCTTCTGACAAGTAGCCACGAAAATATCTGTAAAGTTCTGAGTGAAAAAGCGGGACAGGAGGGGTGGGAGGACTCCACAGTGCCCGCTTGTGGATGTGGTCCATGTCGGCTATCTGGTCCGTTTATACAACAATTACATGTAGTTTGCGACGAGTCCCCCAAAACCGGAAGTGGCATCGCCCAAATTTCATGAGATTTTGTGCGGTCACTTGTTTTCCCATTGCGAGAGACGAACAGCTTGCACGCAAACACGCACGCACGCACAAGCCCCGCACATGCTGCAACGCAACAAAAATATCGTCGAAATGGAAGCGTCTACCGGATGGCACCCTCGCGCCATCTGCACAGGCAGCAACCACCTCAGCATAGCGTAACACTCGTCGATCCAAGTGGTGTAGTGCAGATTCATGACGGCTGTGGGGGTCCCGTGGCACGATTTGAACGGGCTTCATGACGTGACTATGCGTTTACGTGTTTGTTTTGGGGGAGTTGCGTCGATGGTTTTGCCCCAAAATTGTTGCACTATCTGGAGTGCAAAACAGCTCTCCACGTGTAGACATATTTGTAGCTTCGAGAGGCGATCACGAAAGTTGTTGTTTGGTTGTTTCACGTTCCAATTGAATGCAATGAGTTATCGCGCAGAACGTGATGGAACACTTTTTTTTCTGCACAGGCCATAGAAAATACCGCTCCGCAGCTCTACATAACGCGCCACCACTTCAAAAACTTAGCAGTTTAGAACTCGAGGCAACAAATTCCAACTCTACGAACTTGGCCGTAAGAACCAGTACTAAGTCAAGAAGCCTACACTGGAACCTATTCAGTCGCCGCGGGGGTACAGTGTTACCGCATAGACAAATGAAGAAACAAGCTTCGGCCAAAATGAGAGGATCAAACGTGGCGGCACGTTCTGTAGATCTCGTGTTTTCTGAAACCCGCCTCTCTGCCATGCTGTTCACCCCATTCCAATGCTGAGGCTTTGCCACTGTATGAGCGATCACAAGACACGCTAGAAGAGACGCTGCGCCCGAGTACCCGCACTTGGCCCAGGCTTTCAACATCCGGGCAAGCGTGGTCGAGAATGTTCCTCCGCGGATGTAGTTCCCGCATTGACCGATTTGCTGTGCATGAAACTCTGTAACGCTAACTTCGTCTGCAAAACCAGGGCGAGTACGCGGAGGCAGAGCCTCTGTATTAGCGGGTGACGGAGATTTGGGAGGAGGCTCTCGGTGCCGATCACCCAACTGTGGGAAGGGTCCTCCACAATCGGGCGACGTTATTGACTACACAGGTGTGGTGCGAGCATGCTTCCAAATGACTCCAGATGTCCAGTCGTCAAAAATCACTCCGAAGGCTTGCCACTACACATCATCCGTGAAATCACATGGCGGTGGGGATCCTGTTTTGTTGGTGCGAAGAAGCAGGACGGTGCCACAATATAACTGCCCTACAACGGTGTACGGAGCTATCAGCGCAACGCTCCGCCGTAGTTGCAAGGTATATTTGTGCAGTTGACTCTGTTCGAATGTATGTGTGCTTTGCTTTGATGTGCTTCCAGGGAAAGTACACTGAAGCGAAACCATTGCTTGAACGAGCCTTGGTCATCAGAGAAGGTGCTATGGGGGTGGACCATCTGGGCACTTTCACGTGCCGTGTGTCTTATGGCAGTCTTGTACACGCGGCAGGGGTTGCAGGACAAGGCTTCTCCTCTGTTTAAGGAGGTCGCATGTCCGTTAGAGCGTGCCCTTGGGCCTGAACATCCGGAGGTGGCGGAATCGCTCGACCAATGGGCCTCATCGTTGAGGTTGGAGGTGCGAGCAGTTTGAAATGCCCGGGAATTCTGGCAAATCCATACTGCGTCCCCATCACTGAAAGTCATGAAATACCAAAGACAACAGTAAAACCCATCCACCCTAACCCTATTTTCATAATTGCTTGACAATATTTAAACTTCCTCTTCGCCGCGGAGTGATGGAGTTTGAAAAGAGGTCCAGGGTGTGTTTGGCGGTCAAACGTTGTATTGTTTGATAGTTGCTGGTGTATAGCCCCCTCACAACTACCCGCTACGTGGTATGCAGGGCAAATATGCTGAGGCCGAACCACTCTATGCGCGGTCACAAGCCATACTAGAGAAGGTGCTAGGTCCAGAGCAGCCTGATGTGGCCAAACCCCTCAACGATCGGGTGGAACTGTTGGAGAAGCAGGTGAGAGGCAAGCAATGTCTTTTGGTGCTTTATTTGAAGGGGATGTTCCCCCGCATTCGATTTATTTCGAAACCCAACCCTAGGCGTCGCCGTCCCCTCGATATCATGGCATGTGGAGACTGTCTCACCGTTGTATTGTTGGTCACAAGCCATACAAGAAAAGGTGCGGGGCCTGGAGCACCTGGGTGTGGCCCAGGCGCTCAACAGCTCGGCGAGCGTGATTCAGGATCTGTATGATCAAAGTCGTATATTGACACAACTTTGCTCGAACTCTGCCACGTTGTCTTCGACTGTACACCAGGGCAAGTACACGGCGGCAGAGCCACTACACGCGGATACAGGCCATATGTGAAAAAGCTCTCGGTTCTGATGACCCAATTGTGGCAAACGTTCTCAGTAATCGGGCGGGGGTGTTGAAAGTTCAGGTGAGCGCCATTCGAATTTCAAGGAATTCTCGTGTAGAGCATATTTCGAGGTGAACGGTTTTGCAGTGGTTCCTGGTGGACTGTTCCCTCACGATAACGCTCTACTTGGTGGAGGGCAAATACGCCGAGGCCGAGCAGCTGTATGAGCGGTCACAGGCCTTACCAGGAAAAGTGCTGGGTCTTGAGCCCCTTGATGCGACCCAGGCGTTCAACGACCGGGGTTGGCGTGGTTGACGAAACGTTCCCTTCAGTTGTAGATCCGCGTTGGCGGGGGTATTCACACAACCTTCGTGTGACGCCGTCTTCGACTTCCTGCCAGGCCAAGTACACGCGGAGGCAGATACTCTGTATGAGCGGGCGGCAGAGGTATGGGAACAAGCTCTCAGTTCTGATCACCCTACTGTGGCAACCGTTCTTCACGACCAAGGGGAGGTGTTGAGCATGCAGGTGATGGCCCTTCGAATTTTCCAGGGATTCTCGTAAAAGCACATCGTTGCCGTGGATCGTTCGCGTACTTCCTGGTGGATCGTTCTCTCACAATATCCGACTTCTTGGTATGCAGGACAACTATGTTGCGGCCGAATCACTCCATGAGCGGGCACAAGCCATACAAGAAAATGCGCCAGGTCCGGAGCATGCTGATGTGGCTTCAACGCTCAACGATCGGGCAGGAGTGTTGAAGAGCTTGGTGAGAGCCAAACGATTCTTGTAGATGCTTCTATGGGCCTGTTTATTATTTTTCATTTTGTAACTTGTTCTAAGTTCAAAAACGCTGTGAAACCTGCTCTCTCCAGGCGCAGATTTTTTTTTTTTTTAATTCTTTTCACACCAATTTGCTCTGTATTAACTATCGTTGTCTCACGTTCCGATGAAACTCAAAGACTAAAACGCGAATGGGACAATGAAGGACCAGCAGACCATCGCATCGCTCCGCAGCTCTAGATGCAATATTTTGTGAAACCGAAGTCTTCGCCATGCAGTTCATTCCATACCATGGCAAGTATGCCGAGGCCTTGCCACTGTATGAGCGGTCACGAGCCACACAAGAAAGCATGGAGTGCCGTAGGCGTTATTCAACTGAGCGAGGTATGGTTAAAGTTTCTCCCGAGGCGTAGTCCCCACTTTGACAGAAATATGCATGGAAATCCGCTACGCTACATTCGTCGGTATGCCAGGGCAAGTACGCGGAGGCAGAGCCTTTGTACTAGCGGGCGACGGAGATTTGGGAGAAAGCTGTCGGTCCTGATCACCCAACTGTGGGAACCGTCCTCCGCAATCGGGCGTCACTATTGACTACACAGGTGCGGTGCCATCATACTTCCAGATAACTCCACATGTTTCACAATTTCTGCATGATTCTGGAAACGAAGTATTTCAGTCGTTCAACATCATTCCGAAGGCCTGCCAATACATCCGTCAATACGTGTGAGTGGCGGTGCTGGTTTGTTGTTGCGAAGAAGCAGGACGGCGCCACAAGATAACTGCCCTAGAATCGTTGATTGCCATCAACGGTGTACGGAGCTATCAGCGCAACGCTCCGCCGTAGTTGCAAGGTATATTTGTGCAGTTGACTCTGTTCGAATGTGTGCTTTGCTTTGATGTGCTTCCTTCCAGGGAAAGTACACTGAGGCGCTGCCTTTGTTCGAACGAGCCCTGGCCATCAGAGAAAGTGCTCTGAGGGTGGACCGTCAGGACACTATCGCGTGCCGTGCGTCTTTGGCAGTCTTGTACACGAAGCAGGGGTTGTTCGACAAGGCCTCTCCTCTGTTTGAAGAGGTCGCATGTTCGTTGGAGTGTGCCCTAGGGCCTGATCATCAGGATTTTGCGAGAGCGCTCAACAACCGGGCCTCGTCGTTGAGATTGCAGGTGAGAGCCGTTCGTACATCCAGGAATTCTGGCAAAGTCCGTATTGCGTCCCCAAAACTGAAAGTATCCTACAATAGGAGAATGGTTGGCCGCCCGCTCCCCAAAGGGGCGGGCGGCTAGAAGTCTGGTCCTTTTGTACAGTATCGCGCAGGAAGCAGATAGATGTGGTCCGGGTGATTTGCTGTGAACATCATTAGGTCTATGTGGACACATAAGGGTAGGCTGCCTTTAATGCAGGCGGAGGTCGTTGTAGGGTGGTACTTGAAAAGCAGGCCATGTTGTGTGTGTATGATTTGAACTCCGTGGCAAGGTCCTGGAAAGATGTCCGATCGCCATATGCAGAAAACTTGTGCAAGAGGCGCAATACACAAGGTTTTCAAGGCTTGCCGGAACAAGACAAAAGGGAACTCACGGCGGTGTAGTAGATGTGGTGTGTATATCTTGCTTGAATTTGTATCGATCGCGCCTACCAGTCCACCGAACAACACGTCAGTCTTGGGCGGGATGAAAAACAAACGCAAACACTCTCTACCGACAGGGAGGGTGCAGGAGTTAGCCGACCAGACGACTCAGCAGTGTCCTGCTTCTGGAGCAGAAGACTCAAGTGCGTGTGTGTCCTTCCTCCCATGTCTGCGGCCACGAACTTGCCGCTACCACACCACCACACATCGGCACATGCATGCATCTCAACCATGCTGGATCAGTCTCGCGTTCAATCGCGTTACCCGTATCTCGCACGTCGTAGATGCTGCAGTTGCGGCTGCTTTCCAAACGGAACTGTGCTAGCGTTATCCATTGTCTGTTTGAAACGTGAAGAGTTGATGGTTGATATCCCATGGCATGGAGGGGAATATGGTTGGTTCGGAAAGGACTCAGGCGAAGGAAATGGTTGATGAAAGCGACAAAATTCCCGTCAGGTCAGGGTACACTTCCGAAATCAGGATACACCTCTGGGAACTGAAGCCACGGCAGGGCACACCCCGCCCTTGTTACGACGCAGCGGGGTGAAAGTGGGCCTTGACCAATGATCTGGCTCCATTTTACGCTGTTGATCTGGCTTCATTTTACAACAACATATTCGCCTGATTGAGAGCGAAGTATCTGATTGAGAGCGAGAGCCAAAAAAATTGAAATTTCGGGTCCAGACGCCTCTTGCCATTTCTTGGCAAGTAGGGGACGGGCTATTCCAAGAAGCGGTGCAAATTGAAGGTCTCATCAGCAGCTTCGCGAGCATATGCGTGTCATCGTCATCGGATGCTGCAGCGAGGAGCTAGACAAGTTGCTAGATTTGCCCAGATTGGCTATTTCTGCTCAAACTGTTTCAGGGCGGTATCGCGTCGGGCGGTGGGCTCTGCTGTAGCTTCTGCTCCCCGCTGTAGCTCCACAACGAGAGACTCCCACAGGATGACCAGGGTAGCGGCTTGAAGCTACGGGCTAGCCCTTCAATTCAAGCTACACAGCAAGCTCCACCTCTCAGTGGTAGTCCGGCTACAGCGTATCGCGCAATCTCGCTCTCAATCAGATGCTACGCTCTCAATCAGGCGAATATGTTGTTTTACGCTGTTGAATGTGTGTACCTAGCTGAATCGCTTATCGACCAGGGTATACCTATTGCGTCGATTGCCCCTACAAGTATAGTACATAGTCATCTTGATATTGTTGATAGATGATAGTTGCGTCCCCAAAGCTGAAAATTGAAAAATACGAAGACAACAACTAACACACCCTGGTCGATAATTCGGGTGGCTCGATTCCTTGTGGTTGGAGCTCAAAGCGGGTGGCTCATGGCGGAGCGTGGATGGGTAGAAACGTGTTGAAAACGTATTGCAGAGTATAGTATTATCGGGGGCGTGCCAGTGCTCGTCAAACCATCACGGCATCTGATCACGCCTTCACTCTTTGTCACTCAACAAATCTCTCTGAACCTTCACCAAATACCTCTCGCAACCAAGGAATATATGTAGAAATTCCCTATTCTTCCGCATCTCATCACTGTAACTTTCGTACGTACGTACATAACATCTCAACCGTCATACTATGCTACGAGTACCCCCAATATATCTAATACACCCACCCTAATCCTAATTTTCATAATTAAGACAATGTTTAAACGCCCTCTTCGTCGTGGAGTAATGGAGCTTTGAAAATCGTCCCAGGTTGTGTTTCTTTGTTGTTGTTTCTCACATCAGCTCTAAAAAAGAAAGATTGGGAGCCCGTGGTCTCAAAACCCGGCATACACGACCCCACGAAGAAACAGAAAAAAAAAGGCTACAAAAACCACTCGGAAGAGAAACAAAATGATAGAAAGAAAGACCAGCTACCGCACCAAACGAGAAAGAACGTCGAGGAGACCGATCAAAATAAAATATAAGGAGAACGGGGAACGCTTCCCACACCCGCCTACAACGCCGGAGGGTTCCGTGCCGGGTTCCCGCCGACCAGGCATCCCCCGCCCTGCACCACACCCCAGGGGGTGCAGCAAGACGGGGGGCGAAAAACAAACACATATATATTCCCACAAAATAAATAAAAAATCGAAGGACAACGTACACCAGTACCAGGTACTACAGCAGTGCAGTATGCACCAGCGCATTAGTGTAGGGTAGGCACCGCACCAAAGAGGCAGCAGAGGTGGCAGGCAGCCA
>CACKRE030000072.1:72804-102824 GCA_902602495.3 Ectocarpus sp. CCAP 1310/34 | reverse complement strand
TGTCCCACAGGGCCTCTGCGACCGTCACCATCATCGCCTTCTTCCCCGCCGACCTGCCCCTCTTGCCCGTGCACTCCACTCGTGTTGCGATCTTGATCATATCCGCCGTCACCTTGGGGTCCTTGTCGAACTCGGTCACTGCGACCATGCGCATCGCGGCAGAGAACAAGTTGAACAGCAGCGGGGCCAGGTTGCACCCCTGTCGGAGACCTTGGCCGACGTCAAACCATTCCGAGTACTGCCCGTCGTCCGTTCGAACCGGTGTACGGGTTTGATGTTGTGGTGCCTGCTTCTACCCTTTGGCGCCATGGGTGAAGAAAGTACGATAACTCACCCAGGCTGAACAAGTAAAGAAGCCTTTCCAGCGTCAACGGAGGTGTTCATCCTGTTGGAGTTTTGTCGGGGATCCAACGTGATGGCGGGAGCACCTACAGTACCTGGGTGTTTCGAGGTCGATTCGGCCGAACGCCGACGCAGCAAAAGGTTAGCACTCGAAGCACTAATGAAGCTCAAACTTGCTGCGGACCTCTGAAATTGTACAACACGGCCGACGAGATGGTTTGTGACGCCTCAAGGGTTCGGGGAGGAACTTGCGTAGTTCGGAGATTTCAGGACTTTTAGAGATCAACCCTTACGGTTGGAAAAGAAAAAACACCGGCTTGACTCGACAGACCACCAACTGACGCTTGACAGACCACCAACAGGGGGTTGGCTCCTTTCGAACCATCACACACGACAGACATCAACAGCCGATCGGGAGGGATACACACACCTACAAGCGCTGTGTGTTGAGCAGCACCACATCATCAGCACACAACAAGCAAATAGGCAACGGCCGGTACCATGATGCAAAAACGGGTGCTCTCGACGTGATAGTAGAAACAAGAACCCGCCTGTGTGGAGTACCACTCACTGCGGCCTGAAGACCGGAGCCCCCAAAACGCGGCGGCTGCGAGTGAGGAGAATAGGGAGTGGGGGTGATTCCAGGATGTTGTATTCATCCGGGGGGTATCCCACGATCAATATTGAGGCGCGTGGAACGGAAGGGTGGAGTACGTGCCCTTGTCTCTCATCGCAGGCACGTACCGCGGCTAGAGCATAACTATTTGACAAATGGTTCACTGCTTCCATGGAGGAGGTTACATCTTCCATGGAAGTCACTGTCCCTTCCATAGAAGTCAATATCGATTTCTATGGGAGATAGACTGCTTCCATGGAAGCCCACCCGGTCGCCCCGGTGGTCTAGTGGTATCATCGTAATCCGCTAGTCGAAGAGGTCGTGAGTTCGAATTCCCATGGGGTGAAAATTTTACGAAATGTATGTGCGGGTGAAAGCGAAATAGAGCTGACAAGCTCTCGTGAGTACCGAACGGCGACGTTAGCACCGTTGACGAGGGAAAGGGACGGCTGGACCCTTCTCGCGATAAAAATAAAATTCAGCACGCACGGCAGGAGGAAGGTGGGGCATGAAAAGAAATAAAACGAAGAAAAAAGCCCTGGTATTCACCCCCCTCCTGTGTGACTCTGGATGGTTGAAATTGTACAATAAAATACACTGAAAAGTGTTGTACTGTGCATACGCTGAAAAGTGTAGGACACGCCTCACCACGAAAAATGGGGGGACTGTCGCCACAATAAATAGGACGAAAACACACAACACACACATGGAAGTCCAAGGAATCTTGCCGTCTGTTTAGGGTTCCAGCTTCTATGGAACATATTCCGCTTTAATGGAAGTTGATCCGCTTCCATCGAAGTACCCGACATCAACCTCTCTCTCGTTGTTTCCTATGGAAGTCGCATTCTGGACTTGCACGGAAGCGGGACGACCTCGTCCTTCGACAGAGTCTATGCCACTTCCATGGAAGCACGAAAGTTCCATGAAAGGACCTCCCATGGAAGTGGGTGACAGAGAGAGGTAGAAACCGACTTCCGTGGAAGCACCGAAAATTCCATGAAAGTAGCTTCCTCGAAGCGTCTGGGCATGTCGTCATTCCAGCTTCTTAACCCCAACCTGATCCCCAACCCTATCCCCAAGGCAACGTCCAACGGAAGGGTCTGGGCATGTGGTCATTCCAGCTTCCCTACCCTAACCCTATCCCCAAAAGAGCTTCCATGGAAGCTAACCCGAGGCTGAATACTTCCATGGAAGCTACCCTGGGCCTGTTGGAGTATCTTCCATGGAAGCCCAAGGTACGACTTCCATGGGAGCTTTTCCACTTCCACGGGATTTTCATGGGACGTCCATGGAAGTTCACTTCCTGAAGTGGCACATCCTAATTTCTTCATGTCTTGAAATTCAATGGAAGTGAATGTCGCTTCCATTGAAGTGTCGTTTTGCGCTACCATGGTCCATGGAAGCGCCAAACGTGTAGCTTCCATGAGGTGTCAGCTTCCATGGAAGTAGATCCAACTTCCATGGCAGCTGATAGATCTTCCATGGAAGGGTACATTTTTGTCACAACAGTATGGGAGATCGCTAGACACCACCTGAGGCTTTGGACGAACACGACGGCACGGATTCACACGATGCACGACGATATTCATGGTTTGGAGATTCCGGACGGTTTTCAAATTCAGGCATATACGCCCGCAGCCTGGAACCCTCTACCTAGGCGGGTCGGATTATTGTATTCTCTCGGATGGGCTACTTTTGTTGTAGTCTGGAAGGGACCTCATTGGCCAATAATGAGAGCGCGACACCCAGCGCTCTCCTTTCCCATCCAGGGTTAGAGTTCCCTTCCATGTCATCTGGCCAGGGCCAATAAGTGACACCGACACCCAACCAGCAGCCCCCTTGTCACCAGTCCATTGTAGCAGCAGAAAACAACGCGATGACAAAATATTCACCAGCGATAACTTTGGTCTCGTCTCGATCGAGTGAACATCCGTAGGTGAAACTCTCGTTTCGATCTCCCCCCAAAGTTTCACATGGCCCTCTCGAAATCATTACGCAATTCTCGCCACCCCTCAAGCACAGCTAGGCAGGGAATAATAACAATTCATGATCCATCCCCAAGTTTCAGTCGCTTCCGCCTCCTTGCTCTCTGGGATATATCATGGAAGGCGCGTATGGGATAGTACATCTCGAGAGTCTATGATCGATCACGGTACGAATCCTCGTCAGTTGGGCCCATAGAAACAGTCATTTGCATGTCCTGGGCAGAGATTAGAACGAGAGGTACGATAATAGCAAACAGAGGGGGGCAGGCCCCATGTAGTAGGCGTATTGAAACGACTTGTTCCGTGTACTTATTTGGTGAATGTTTGTTTGTCTTTCGAGCTAAGCGATATGTTTCAGCCCGTACCACATGGAATGTGAGCCCTCAGGCAGTGGTACCCTCCTGATTGATCAACTCAGCCAGGACGAAAACACTTCGATACCCGGCCTGCGTACGCCAACACTCCTCTCATCACTACTGATTTCACGTTGTATCCCTTACGCCTCCACCTCGCCGCCGTCGCCTAGCGTCGTTTGGCAGCGTGGGCGCGGACATGTCCGGGGTGTAGTGACCCGGCCCAGCTTCCGACAGATAGGCGTGGAACGGTGCACTCAGCCCGTCGCGACCATCACGACTGTTGCTACTACCGCTCTCGCCACCGTTCTCCGCAGGGTGCAGGTGAAGAGATGCGAGGCTGCGGCCCGCGGCGGCCTGAACTCCGACGACCCTCGGTTGCATGAGGTCAAACGCCGGGGATCTTTGGTTGGTAAGTGAGAAGAGAGGGAAAGAGCACAAGCGAGGGGTGCGGGTTAGGGAGACGGCCGATGTTCATCGTTGGGGCTGTGGTGGAGCCTTCGGCTAAGAGTTCCGGTTGGACGTTGGCCGCTGAAGTGTCGAACCTACAACACGATTGAAGAAGTGTTTACCATGATTGGAAGTCAAGGTTCCCATCGTGATTACCTGACACGTTCATCACTCTCTAAGTAGCTTGTTTCAAAACTATGGATGGACAGAGGGCGGGCGTGTGTTCGTGATTGACTAGCACGCCGTAGCACCTCCGCAACAGAAGAGGAAGGTGAGGTACCCGTAGTGGTATACCCTTAAATACGTCTGTGAACGGTAGAGGTTGGCCGCGTTGTACTGCCCTCATCACAATGCTCGCCTCCTCGTGTACAAGTCGAGGCTCAGCTATTGCGGACAGTCCCGCCAGCGGGTCAGGACTGTGGTTTTTCACCAACCAGTGACCGTCTTAACGGCTTTAGTTTGTGGTTCGCCGGCCGAGGTTCGCCAACATAGGCAACTTTGTCCCGAACTTTTGCTTGTTGACCTCAAGTTGGTTGTTCTTGGCAGGACGTTCATCTATCTCTATCAACAAACGAAAGAGTGGTGCTTCGACATGGCACGATCTGAGGGGGGACTCTCGATCGAAATTCCTCATGAAGGGTCACGCGCTCAATCTACCTGCTGATCGAAGCCCTCCCGAAGGCCCCCTCGCCGCTCGTCAGACTGTACGCACCCGGCCCCGGGGATTCCAAAAATGTTGCTGTACTTAGTATGGGGTCGTAAAATCGGTCTTTACCCTGCCATCAGCCACGGGAAAAAAGTCAACAAGAGGTTCAGAGGGGTGTGGGGGTTCGTTCGGCTTGGTTTCGACGTCCAGAAGGCGGGTCATTTGGAGTATTGGCTTGGATGTAAACGCGCTGTTGATCTTGCTCTGATAGTTAATGATCCGGGGCGGTCCGGGATGCTAGGAGGCATGGGCAAGAGATTAAAACAACAAATCGTCACTCTGCGAGGGTGGCTGGGTTGTCGTGGTCCACGACATGTATTACAGTGGTAAGATTGGCTGTCATTTCCACACCTCTCTTTATTGTGTGAAATTTGAGATGTTTTCTTTGCGAGGTCACCACGATCCGGCGCCGACTAGGGACTTCCTCGCTCGACATCGTCTCGCACGATTGGAAACGGATCGTGCCGCTAAGGTCTGACATACGATACTAAACGTCGTGCTGGAACACCAAGAACAACAGCACCCACACCGAGCACGAACCTGACCCGCAGGTCCACGCTTGTCCCTCCCGGTACTGCCATCCACGGCCGTCGTGGCTGGCCGCCGCTGATTGCCCCCTACTCTACCCCCCCGACCGATCAACGCTCCGGGGAGTGGGTCTCGCTTGAAAGCTTCTGAAGCGACGAGCTTCCTGAGGCGTTCGATTTCTGATCTCAATCTGGACGCTTTCTCATCCATGCGCCTTAGTTCTTGCCCGGATTGGGTCCGTACGACAAGGGATTGACCTGGTCGCAGTCTGTGGGGGTGGGAGAGCCATGACCAAAACAGCAGTGAATGAGGAGGGCTTTTTTTGGTTGCCAACCCAGCGCGGCCAGAGGTCTGGAGCGAGTATTTTGGCATTTGGTTGTTGTTTTTGTTGTTGCTGTTGTTGATGTTTTCAGTTGGGTTCACATTCGAACATTTCCAATTTCTCTGCACTACCCTCATGTCCTGACCCAACCGACCGGGGCTAGCTACGTGAAACAGCACGCATTTTGAGAAAATATGGGTGAGGAACGAGAGTGTTGTTTCGCGTGCTATGGATGCCCTAGATAGGTTGAGTCCGAGTTCTCCCGAACAAACACTTCTACAAACCGGGCTGTATTATGATTAGTGGTGAGGCGGATAGCTCAGGAACGAAGACAAAACGGGGTGCATAACGTTTGGCCTTGTTTGAAAACATCTTGCACCGAGTTTTGGCCTGGAGTAGTCGAGACTTATCGTGGGGAGCATCGGAGAGTGGCGAACGCGCGGTAGCGTTTTTGTGGTTTTTCCAAGAAGGAGCAAGCCGGAGGGCAGAGGTAGGCACGCCAGAGATCCAAGCGGACCACCAAGCGTGGTTTTGGTTTTGAGAATTCATCCAGTCAAGTCCATCTCATCGCCAGCAGTCAATGCCGGCCGGATAGTCTCCACGTGAATCTTAAGCGTGTCTTGAAACCTGACGCTTTAATAGGCTCCATTAATCGGCAGTCCCGTGCTCACGAATACCACTAATTGAAATTGCCGCGATTCTGCTGACGCTGCCAACCACCGCAGCATGTCCCATCCGCTACAGGCGGGTTTGGACCGTTGAAAGCCGGTCACCAAACGTGTGAAGTCCTGACCTGGTAGCTTTCCCCCAACCAACTCGGAAGATACCGCTCCAAGCATTTTGGCCCCCTGTCGTTAGCTTCATGTGTATGGTAAATTGGCAACGATCCCTCTTCTTTCGGAACCCCAAAACAGAGATTCTAGTATCTATAAACTTGGGATTTGGAAAAGTCGAACCGAAAGTATGGCCAGTTCAAGCAAAGTCCTTACTTCTCGGGCTCTCTCTCTCCCCGCCGAATGAAATCGATCCTCCATTCCAGCGTCTTAAGCCGCCCGCCCGCCATCTCCAGCGCCGTGGCGGCCGCCCTCCTGTTGTTCGCTGCAGCGAATGTTCCTCCGTGATATCCCATCACTGCTGAGTCGCCTGGAAAACAAAGGTTGGGCCCGAAGCACGTTCATGTGTCCGATTTCGCTATTGACGGCAAGGATTGGAGAGTGCGTTCGGGTAATTGACACTGCAGCGCAAGACGAGCCGATTCCTTGGTTCAACGGCAATTGTTTTGCCATCTTCTTTTCTACACTGTTTTGCGTTTGTTTCGTATTTATTCTCTGGGCCGTTACGTGGCCTAATGACCGTCCTCCCACTGCCCAACACTATATTTATGTCGTTAGTTCGATGCCGTTGTTGTTAGGATTTCATCTCGTTCATCATAGCTCTAACCTTGAACCTTTTACACTACTGGATAGTGTCTGGAGACCTGGCTTTCTAGGCGGTCTCAATCTCCAGGCTCGTTGAATAACGAACCTAGGACTGCAGGTGCTGGTCACGCTGCGGATCCGTCGTGGGGTAGCTGTATCACTGTCTCACCAGTAGCATATGCGCCAGGGCCTGGACCTGCACCGTCACGGCGCTTGGCGTGGGGCAACTGGGGGTGGTCCTCCCCCGGAGTCATGCATTTGCGTGCTGCGTACCCCATCGTGCTTGGTCCCAGACCCTGCCGCTGCTGATATCCAGGTGAGGATGAATCCCATGCGCTTTTGCTCACTTGCCATAGGTTTTCACGCCGAACATGGGTTTGGCGTTTCTGTGCAAGGTTTGTGGCAGTGAAATGGTAGGATGTTGACTTCTATGAACTTGCCCCAAACCAATGAATACCTAAGCATTATGCGACGTTGGGACCAGAACCCGACAGTCCGCGGGCTCATGTGGACCGGAACCCGACCATGCGCGGGCTCATGAACCAAAGGCTTCAAAATCAAGCAATCCAGGCACCCAAATCCGGCGGTGAAGGCCAATATCGTTCGCGAGCTTCCTTTAAAGGCCAAGTTATTGCACGATTTCTACACATGTACGCCATCTCCTCTGTTCACACAATTCCACAACAACTGCTAGAAGAACATGAGGATGCAGCAAGGCAGACAGGCGTTTTCCCTGTTCCATCCAGCTTCCTTTTGTTCGAGTCCTTGTGTGTTGTTTACATAGCAGGGACTGGTTCTGTCACATGTGTGATGAAAACCTCTGCACGGGCGTTGCGCAACCTCCTATCCGTCCTGGCTCAACGTTTTTGTGGGACAATTAAAACATACTGAGGATGCTCACCATCGTATGCATACGGCCCCGGGGCGAAAACGTAAGAACCTGCGTACATATTGCCAAGGTCTGTCTCTGTCAGTGGTGCGCGGGACGTACGCTCAGCGCATACCCGGCCGACCGGTATATGCCTCGCATAGGGGTCGGTATCCATGGGGCCGAAGGCGTGCGAGTTGAGGCTGCTCCAAGACCTGCAGTACGTGTGGGCGCATCAAGTGAGGAAATCGAAGGGGCTCACGAGAAGTTATGTCGTTGCTGTTGGTATATTATTTACGTCGTACCGCTGGAGTGTACACGGTACACGTATTTACATAGTACTTTACCTGTGAGGGCCAGCATCGGGCCAACTGGCACACATGTTGCAGCGTACATGAATGCGCGGTATTGGGAAAGCTCTGGGCGATGAAAGGGGGGAAATCTACTCAGATATATTAGTCCAAAGTAAGGTCATCGTACGAGAACACTAGCACACTTGAACTCAGAGCCAGAGGTGTGTGGTGCCGACGAAAAGCTCTGCATGACGACGGTTTTCTCCAAGTCCCTGAGTTGCCTTTTCTGTGTCGGTCTTGGTTACAAGGATGTGGAACGGTGCTTCAGGTGGTGCTTTCTGCTCTAGGATCACTACAGCAGTGAGACTTATATTCTGGTCATACAAGCATGCGTAAACATGGCCCAAGACAGGCGGGCGCCCACGGAGTTTCTTCCCAGGGACTGCTGTCTGCTGTGACATTGCCTCCGTAGGCTTTTGAACACAACGCCACGTAACATGTAGCTTGCTACGTGCCAACGGACCTGTACATGTTCGCGACATGCTTTTTTTGAATCGCAAGCGAATTGTGTATGTTGGGGGCCTGGTTCTTCCGCCCTGATGCAGTGTCGACTCCTCCGTCACAACCGTGATGGTCAAGACGGTGCCAGCGACGTCTAACCCCGGCCTCGCAGATGCGTTGGATCACTGGAGGCATCCTTGCGCTTTGTTTCGCCCGGGCTATTGATGGCGGAAAGTTGTATCCAAGCGAGCCTCCGCGCTTTAGCCTATTTTTCTGGTAAAAGACGGTGGCAAATAGTTGGCCTTGACATACGCACATGATCTAAACATGCACAATTGTAGCCTCGAGCACCGGCGCACCGGCGGTGGAAAAAATGCGGAGGATAAAATTACGGTTCGGACCTTCCAGAGGTTTCAACTGCATGTAATCGCGCCGCGTGTGCGCATGTGGAGCTCGATTTCCGTTGACAACTCGTTGGCACGCACACTGCGCCAGCTAAAAGCAGAAGGCTCATCCTGCAGAGTTGCAAGAAGGTATTTTTCTTCTGTGCCTGTTTGTGCGGCCATGACACGCATGGTGGGCACTAGAGGCTCGCCACGAATTCACCACGATGGGCCCGAGAGCTTCCCTCTGTCTGGCGACAACCACGCTAGCCGTCCCGACGCTGAGCAAGCTCCAAGCAGCAGACTCCGCCAGCAACAGCCAGTAGCTGTAGCATTGGATGAAGCCAGACTAAGGAGGTTGTCGTTCGGCGGCCGGGGCGGCGCAACGAAGAAAATGCTGCCGGCGCTAGACAGACCACGGGGGGAGGGTGGTGCTGGTGGTCCCTTAGTACCGTTGCCGTTGGAGAAGCCTAAATTCCACCATGGCGAAGCTCGCCCGAAGCGGCCAAAGGTATGAAAGAAGACTTCTCGCGACGTACTGTAGCTATGTGTTACAATGTTTAGTGGTAGCAAAACGTCAAGGGCATCAGTGAACAGCAGGTAGTTGAATGTAGTCTGTGAGTTTGACGATTATACTGTTCGCCTGCCGCTCGGAATTTGGTGGTCGTGGACACGGTGGCAAGCGGAGAGAAGTTGAGCACGTCACGATGATGGGTGGCATTCAAGCTTTTCCCCGATCATTAGCAGTTGCTCCATGGTTAGCCAGTGGACAAATTTCTTAGGCCCAGGTCAAAGTCGCACCGGCACCGTACTTGTAGTGAGTCTGTAGGTGAGATTCTCTTGGTGCCGATGTAGATATTTTTTCGATCGAAGACGCCACGAGCACCGACGTCGAAACATCAGCGAAGGCGGGCTGCTTGGATTGTTCGATTGCACCGAGATACGATGCACTGCTGTCGTATAGAGCCAGCGTTCAATCGAAAATATGCTCGATTCTACGACTGTTCCAGTATTCTTGACACTGTCGAATCAAGTCGTTCAATTAAAGGGGTCGTGTAATCTGTAGCCTGCAGTCGTAATCTCCGCGGAAGTAATAGGTCACAGAATAGACTTTTGCTCCCCAAGGTTATATGTTGTGGTGGGTTCTTCTCCTCCTCTTCCTCCTTCGAACGTGATCGTCAACCGACCCTCAGAAAAAACAGCCACCTAAACGAGCCAAGCGCGGAGAGCGCCAGTCTATAGGTGACGAAGATTTCGGACAGAGCACGTTGTTGGACGATGAGCTTAGAGGGCATGTTAACGCCAGGACTATCGCGGCGGCGAGCATGGAGATGGCCCGATCGAAAGCACAGCAGCAGCACCGCCAGCAGCGCAAGTAAGCTTATACTTTGCAAAGTCGTATACGCGGTCAACGAACCTACGCCTTGTGAGGATGCTCGTGCAGTACTATCGAGAGAGGTCTCAAGTCACCGCACACGCGCTAGCAGGGAACGCATGTATTGATATCCCCCTGAAACTTGACGAGGAGCAGCAAATAACAGGCGAGAGAGAGACTCACACAAAGACGTCATGGGCTGGCGACGACGGATTGGCTCTGTTACTTCCATGTTCCTTACCGGTATTCGTCATTGGGACAAATGCCACAGGCACACCATTTGAAAGTGGTATACACAACAATATACGTCTAAACTTCCAATTTTAACTATGTTCATTTCAGCAATGACGGCGGCACTCAGGACGGGGATGAGGATTCGAGGCTGTGCCAAGAGCTCCTCTCCAAAGCCCCCCACGGTCATAACGACGCCTCCAAGTATTGGTCTCGCTCACTCAGGCTCTACACGGCGCAGTCCTACCCCGAAGAATTCGCGCTGGTAAGCAATGCAAGAATGACAATGTCATCCTTGAATTATATTTCACTGCCTCGGATACACCCGACCCCATTGAATCTGTGTAAAACCTCGTCCCTAGGTCGTAGGCGGCGTAATGATGGCTCAACACCGGATGACATCCGAGGTGACAGGGTGGAGCTCCAGCTATCGGCATTATTTGTGTGTTTCAACCGGAGCACGACTTGAGGCGTTGTCCATACCCTTTGCTGGTAGTAGCGTCACCGCTCTGCCGGCTTTGGGTTTGCTTCGTCCAGAGCCATCTCATTGATGCATGGGAATGATAGTATGGGAGACATTTAGTTGAGAACTGCACCAACGCAAATAGGAGCACACACCACAAGGCATCATTGTCATGTGGGACTTATCAAACAAAGCCCCTGCTCCCCTTGCGTCTATGTACGCACGCGCGCCTTTTCGATGACAGATTCAACTGAAGCTGGCGCAAACGTTTTACGCTACGGCCATGCTAGGCACCGTAGTCAAGGATGTAAGTGTGTGCAGAAGCATTTGTTTTCGTCAGGTCTATCCTAGCGGTACCACGTGATTTCCCATGGGCCGTCCCACGCATCCCGTGAGCGTCATTTGAGACGTCCAACCAGAAGGACCAATTTGTGAGGGCTAGTCTATTTGGATCACCGTCACCCAGAATGGTAACGTGCCTTTGGCTGCCTCATCTCTTGAGGAAAGGTGCTTTCCGAAGGCGGAATGCTTGCATCTGTCTGTTACATTGTTTACAGTGTTCCAACGTGAATGACAGGGCCATTGCAATATTTGGACCCTTTGGTAGAAAATGAAGGTCGCGAGCGCTATGTCTCCTCTTTATTAGCATGCGCGGTCGTTTCTATCGGTGCCGGTCTAAGTAAGCCGGCTCGCCCGGTCGAACGCATTGCATTCATGGGTGTTGGTCTTGCCTCCGGGATAGGGAACATGTGACGTGTGTGTCGAACTTGACCTCATCTGCACAGACTTGGTGCGATGGCGATTCAGTCTCCCCGCTGACCTTACACATTAGCACACGGACACATGAAACTAATGCGTGAGCGAGGGATCACTGATCCCTTCTTGGACTGAGCGTTGTTTCGTGTTCAAGAAAAAGCATCACGTCTCGTACGGGTACTCTTCTTCTTCACAAGCGCTGACGGGCTCAAAATCGTACTTGTTGCGCCTCGTCGTCACATAGGTGCTAAAGGGCCTCGAGAGCTGCCTTCACCACTACAACATCTGCTTGCAGCTGTACAACCCTTCCCGGTACCCCCGGCGATGGGGCTTAGCCGCCCTTGAGATGGGGATGGCTTTGGGAGCCATGGCGGATCTCGTCGAGCGAGTGAGGGCGTACCCACGATTTGTTCGCCCGGCACAGTGGCCATATCTGTGCGCCATTCGTAGTGAGTTTTTGGCGGGACCTGAGAGCCCCCCTGCGATTATTGCTTTTACTTTTCGTTTGGGCATCACCAGATACGTTTCACAAACCATACGGGTTTTTAACGCGTCATTACTGGTTGATTTTGGCGCGAGATTTGCAGGAAATCCCGCGGGTGAAGCCAGATGCCGAAGCTGGAACGGATGCCGTGGCGGGTTTCTACAAGGAGGTCGCCGTAATGACCAACAAGGCAAGCGGTTCCGGTAGTTCCGCGGTGTAATGGAGTGGCGTCAATACAGCGGGGCTGACAGTACTTGCAATCCACACGAAGGTCGGGCCGTGTAACGTTTTGAGGCCAAACACAACGGTTGACCGCAACATACCCACAAGCCTACTGGAACGTTTGCCCACAGTTACTGCATGTGAAGGCGACCCTGTTGTAGGGCAACATCCATAGTCTTGAAAATGTACACGTCACATCTCAAAACTGCTGAATGCTGCTGGATGAGAGCACCTCTGGTTTCCTCGGTTAGACATCGAGGAGCATGGGGCCCATCTGTTGAAAGTGTGGACTTGGAAAATGGTGGGGGGAGGTCATGTCGAAAGCCTTTCCTGGATGTTTTCATACGAAACACCTACATCGGTGCCTACGTAGAGTAACTCTCTGAGGTGTTTAGAATATGCCTGGTACAAACCTTCCGAACACAGGTCGTGTTACTGGCACAACAGCAACAGGCTGTTCCATTTGTAAGGTATGCGAACCATACAATCGTTGCAGGAAACCGTGGCATGAGTTCAAGGCCTTGCTACCCCGCTCATCGTTAAATCTCAACCCTGGGCGGATGCAGGCGTCAGACTACCGTCAGAGGAGCCTTGACAACATCGAGTCAGCAAGCGAAGTCCTGCAGGGGGACAGAAACATCGAAGAACGGGCCAAGGCACAGGCACGATAACCCTCTTGCCTGCAGTATATTCATTCAAAGGTCAAGGTTACGGGACCAGGACTAGAGGTGGGGCTAGGGTCTCATAGAATATCGCGCGCGCTTAGATGTTGACCCGAGTGCTAAAGAGTGAGAAACACTAGCACAATGTTACGGCAGGGGTGAAGGTTTGGATAGCGTTGGCATTTCCAATATGAGCTGGCGAAAATCAGCAACCTGGGTGGATAGCGTGGGCCTCGGTTTTGAGGAGAGAGAGTGTGCGCTACTCACGCTCGTGAAACGGTACCACGAAGGGACAGCTGCGCATCTCTTCGGGCACTACATCATGCTGACGGGGAATAGATTCACAACCAAAAAGGTTCCCAAAACGTAATTATTTCCACACACACAAATGTGTTCTACCCGTCTCCCACATGGTATCACAATTACTGCAGACTTTTCTGTCCACGCTTGTCAACGAAACAGGTGGAGTACGCGCGAGGCATCTTGCGACGATTATCTGGAGACCTGGGAGAGAATCGTGAGCTCGCCGTGTTCAGTCTAGAAAAGGCCATCCAAGACTACGAGGTCAGGCCGCCAGTCGGAAAAACCAAACCAATCGTGCCAAAAAATGACATTTTCTTTCAGCCCAGCCGGTCTATGTGCCCCCGTCCGTACTGGCTTCGCGAGATAAAATAGGCATCGATCTTCCACGCTGCGCCCCGAACTTCTTCTGGACTCCGTTGACACTGCCCGCTTCCAGCTTGGAAAGAACCGTACCTCCACGACAATGTCACTTTGAAAAATGGTTTGTCTCAATTTGAGCGGCAATGGCCTCTGCCGTGTGTGTTCTACACCTCTTGTGGTTTCTAAGTGGGGTTCGACATCCAAGCGACTTCATTCACCGTTCACCTACGCAAGGAAATTCTCGCACGTACTTGATTTCTTCCCGTTGAAACCAGATTCTCGTGGCTTCTATGTCGACGCAGCTCCTCGCTGCTGCTGAAATAGATGCGACGCGCAAAGGCAGATACGGACGGGGCAAAACAGCATCGACTCCAAGTGTGTTGTTGTAAATCTACCTTGATAAACTTGAAATTTCACTGCCGGGGACCAAAATTGCAAGGGTGCAAACGTCGCTGTGAGCGCCCCGTCATGAAAACGGGCTCGATCGAAAGAATATTTCGCCCGCAAGATACCGCACGCCAACACTCTTGGAAATACACAAAGTACCGCAAGCTAGCCGTGTCCATGCTATCTGCCAGTCCCGCCCCCCAAGATGAGCCGGAACAAAACATGGCATTACTCCCTTTGCTCGCAAGCTCTGTTGTAGGTGATGGTGTTGTCTTCGCATTCAAAAAACGTTCCGTCCTTCCCTCAGTACGTTCTAAATATCCGTACCGGTCCAACTGACGCGGACGCATTCCGTGGTGACAAAGTCACAAGTTCTCCGAAGCTCCATGCAACAGCGATGATCGTTTTGAAATGCAGGTCTTCGTCAACGACGAGAGTATCAAGAACGAGAGCCCCGGCAGCCCTATCGACCGAGGCCCCGCGCACGCCTACCAGCTTCCCGTCCGCGTGGCAAGCCGGAACTCACCCAATAACAACGACATCGAGGCAGAGGAACGCCTCCCCATGCGCCTTCAAGGGGTTAAGGCGGCGTACGGGCGGGCGCTGGGCACAGCCGGAAAGCTCTGTCTGGACAAGCACGCTGCGACGGTCGGCGGTAATCCGGAATCGGCCGCTCAGGCTTGGGAACACCTCGCAAAGGCTGCAGAGGTAGTGAAACGGTACCGGACGTGGAGCAAATCTCCCACCCCCGGGCCTGCAAAGAAAGTATGGTCCTGTCGCCCAGGGATTTCTTTCACAGGAGGTAGTGGGGGTCCAGGATTTGCTCCTATATTATCGCGAGGGTTGATTTCACAGGTGGTAATGCTATTTGATCACGCATCGCGAACGTCGGATACAAGCCACACGTTGGCCTCGCCAAGACGTGCAGATGTTTGAGTGAGCAAGCCTCCCCGGGATACCGCCGATTTCCCGAGAAATCGTTGTCCGTCTTGCGGTCATATTGCGTACCAATAGACTTTCGGCTTCCAAGGTCATCTGTAACAACATATTCGCCTGATTGAGAGCGTAGCATCTGATTGAGAGCGAGATTGCGCGATACGCTGTAGCCGGACTACCACTGAGAGGTGGAGCTTGCTGTGTAGCTTGAATTGAAGGGCTAGCCCGTAGCTTCAAGCCGCTACCCTGGTCATCCTGTGGGAGTCTCTCGTTGTGGAGCTACAGCGGGGAGCAGAAGCTACAGCAGAGCCCACCGCCCGACGCGATACCGCCCTGAAACAGTTTGAGCAGAAATAGCCAATCTGGGCAAATCTAGCAACTTGTCTAGCTCCTCGCTGCAGCATCCGATGACGATGACACGCATATGCTCGCGAAGCTGCTGATGAGACCTTCAATTTGCACCGCTTCTTGGAATAGCCCGTCCCCTACTTGCCAAGAAATGGCAAGAGGCATCTGGACCCGAAATTTCAATTTTTTTGGCTCTCGCTCTCAATCAGATACTTCGCTCTCAATCAGGCGAATATGTTGTTCTGTGTGAATAGCAGTACAACAGTAGGTTTTCGCTGCCGCCTGTGCTGCCTCCAGGTTTCTTTGCAACTACGTTTTCTTCCAGTCGCATATCCCACCTACCCACAACCCGGCGATAAAAAGCAGAAGGTTTACCCCACGGTGAGTTTGGACATTTTTCAATGTTGTTGTCCTCATGTATGCACGGTCATGAGGTCGTCATTTGCACCATCGTTCTTGGAATTACATGTTTCCTGAAGGTGATTCCCGATGACACCCGAGATCGGGCCGAAGCCTTGCTCCTGCTGGCTAGGGCAACCATCGAAAAAGGCCGAGCCGCTGCCGCCAATGTTCCAGGTCGGCGACGGCTGCAGTCACCGAGCGAAGCCCTGGAAACGGGCATCGGGCACCTTAGGGCCGCCTTAGAGGTGACCGCATGGTCAATGCTGTGATTGTCTACGCTACGTCGGTAGACTGGCTCACCAAGTACGTCTATCCCATCCTCGTGTTGACCAAAACCCGTAGGTCGGGCGGCGGTGTTGGAAATCGGCATGGGAGATTGTTCGCGTGGATATCCCAGACGACTCGCGCAAGTCTTCCATGGCTTGTACTTTTGCCGCAAGTTCCTTTTTTGGCCACGAAGCCGCTTCCATTCCCCATGATCAATCGGAACCTCTCCCTAACTTCGCTCTGATGCCGCGGAACCCTTCCCCCGCAGACGTGTCCCCAAAAGCAACTGGGGCTTCGGCAAGAACTCCACTGGAACCTTGGACGCCTCGCATTAGCCCGCCTGCAAGGCAGGCTCCGCGCTGCCGCGGCGGCCGCCGCCACCACCGCCTCCCCTTTCGGTATTACCAACGGAGCTTCGGCCGCGCCTTCGGGAGGACGCACGCCGCTTATACGTCTAGCAAGGGAGGCCGGGGGGCATCTGTTGGAGGCGATCTCGCTGGCGCAGGCGGCGGTAGAGGTAGCGGCGACGGTCGCCGCCGCGGAGGCTAGAACGAATCGGGCCGCGAATGGCGCGGGGGCTGGATCGGCGGCGGTGGGGGATGACGGAATGCGCGCAAGAGAGGGCTGGGCGAGGGCGGAGCTGTCAAAGCTGTGCTTAACGGGGGTGGCACCGGACTACGTGAGATGCTGTGAATTGGTCTCGTAGGAGGCGGAATGACGGTTTGCGTGGGGATGCGCGAAAAGTTTTGTGGTCGGTCGGCTTATCGTCGATGGGTTGACGTAAGGTTTCATATCCCTCTCACAAAATGCACGGTGAGTGTTTTCATGTGCTTTGGTTCGGGATGTCGAACTAGCGAACCTGACAAAGGAAATCAGTTTTCAAATTTAATTGTTGCCGGACCCCAGATAACTGCCGTGGGAGTATTCGCCGATGATTCGCCGCGGTGAGGATCATCGGAAAGCTTGCTAAAAAATCTTATCTTGACTGGCCACGTTATTCATCAAATGAGGGTGTCGGTAGGCTGGCATTGACCCCAACTCGACTCGAAGGAATGAATCACGGGGTCACATGAAGACGTATGCCTCCATGCGTCCAGGCACATTATACAATTATTCAGGTAGGAGTCGACGTGCAAAATATGGAAAGCTTCAGCCCCACTCAACCCAATTCTACGTTTACTCGCTGCCATCCCCTTCTCGCCCCTACGTGAAGTACCCCGCGGCCGCGATTGAGCACCTCCGCGTGGCGCGCGAGATACACCCGCTGGACCAGGCCCCGGTGGAATACGTCACTTCGACTTGCCTCCTGGCGAAGGCTTTTCATTTGACGGGGGAGCCCGAGAGGAGTATCCAGGCCTACAGGTGAGAACGAGTTGCATTACTTACACTACATAAATCTCTATTGGGCCAGGAATATGAAGCAGTTTGGAGCTTTTGGTCCTCGCTGGCGTTGTTTATGACGGTTGAAACTGACCACCTCTTGTACCCACGTAGCAGCCGGTCGTGTTGGTTTGTTTTTGGCGGCATGTTGGCTTTGACTTCGGAATCGAGACAATCTCGTCTGGAAGAGAAAAAGAACGAACCAAATCATCAGCGATCACGACGTCTCTTCAAATGTCGCAGCCATTTCCCCGGTTGCGTCTATCATCCTCTCAGAGAAGCTGCGCGGGCGGCTCCGCTGCTTGGAAACCAACTTCATTACGCTGACATGGACCTAAACCCTGGGTTCATCGTTCCGGGGAAGGTCGTGAGTCATATTTCCCTTCCGGACGATACGTGTGTGTTTCGGGACGAAGAAGTCGCTTGTTTAAGTTCATGTAACAGTGGATGGTGGATGTGGAGGTGAAAGGCAGCGGTCCAAATGGTTTTGCTACTGCTGTTTTCACTCCATATGCCACTGGTGCTGGTTTCGTTCCCTTCCCTCGCTGTGTCGTCGGAATTTTTGTCGCTTTTGCGCATGATTGGTTGGAATGTGTTTTTCGTTGCTGTCGTAGACTAGATAAATGTATATCATCTCCCCCGCATGCCCCTACTCCCGCCGCTATTTCGCCCCTGAACTCCTGACCCAAACTGCAGCTTGAACTCCACCTTCAGTGGACCTGTTCGAAAGTATCCCATTCCGAGTCGGAAATATTGCCATGTCTTTGAGCAGTAGATTTCCCATTGTTTGAGAACTTCCACAAGCTATGTTGACACCGCGGAATCCGATGGAATCCTGCTGACTGATCGCCTTCGGACCTCGAACCTTTCCCATTACGCAGAACACCTTCCCTCTCGCTTCTCCTCGAAGACAACCGTACAAAACGAACGACGGCGGCGGGTCGACCACGTTCACACCGTCTCTGAGCGTGGCCTTGAGAGGCCTGTTCGGCAGCGGCACGGCCCGCTGCCTGGACCGTTGTCGGGAAGAGATGGTGGCCGCCTCGAAGGCGATGCGGGACGGCGGTGGGATGGCCTCGGAGCCGAGCTTGCGCACGTTCGGCAAGGCTGGAACGGGCAGCGTAGCGTCGGGGTTGGGAGCGGCAGCTCGCCCCTCCACGAAGCACAAGGTAAGCTGCTGGTAGATGTTGATCCGAATACCGCGTTGTTCGGGACGAGCATGCTCACAAGCACCTTGCGATTACCAAAATGATCGAAGCATGTTTCACCATCCCTCGGAGTGCACACTTGTCCTTCGCAAGTCCTTCGAAATTCAAATTTTCCGTCGAGATATATTCTACCTCTACCGAAGGGCTTCTCGATGTGTGAACATAGATATGCTCCCGTAGCTGCCAATTCTCACCCCAAACCGCCGATCCATGCTGACCCCATCGTAGCGCGTGGTGGAGTGGACGTGGGTCCCGGACCAAGACGGAACGCCGGACAACCCGATCGTAAAACCCTCGCCCGCAGAGGCCGGAAGCGCGACGACGACCTCTGCCACCGACGGCAGAGACAACGCCACGGTCCCCGAAAACGTGAACGAGGCGTACCGAGCGGAAAGCTTGGCCCGTTGGAAGCCCGCGCAACTGAAGGAGCTCCTAACCGATCTACGCTTGGACGCGTCCGGCAGCGTGGAAAAGCGTGACATAGTCGACAAGATCATGCGGCATCCCGGCGGCCCGGCGGCGGCGGCTGCCGCGGCAATCGCCCGCGGCGAAACGCTGGCCGGTGCGGCTCCTAGTGTTCGGTCAACGGGGGAAGAGGGTGGAAGTGAAGCTGGTGGCCTTGAATCTGGTGGTGTTGGGGACGGCGATGTGGCTACGGGCAAGACCGCGGTTGTTGGTACCACTGCCGACGGCGAGGAGCAGGACGGCTTCGTCGGCATGACTCTCGCGGACTACATGGGCAGGCCTACGGAAGAAAAAAGTAACGACCGCTACCACGACAATGGAGGAGGAAATGGAGCCGGCAGACCCAGTGGTCCGCGAGGGCGGCCTACCGGTGGCGGTGACGGCGCCGCTCGAGGGGGCAATCGAATTGATCCGCACGCGGCTGCTCCTTCGGTATCCGGGTCTACGGGAAGCGGGGGCCGAGGGGATGTCTCGTCGGCGGCGTCAGGGAGGGGGGGCAGGGTGGTACGGTTGGCGCCGGCTCACATCGCGCCGCCGTCTAGGCCGGCACCCGAGTGGGTCGTGGACATGCAGGTGCGCGTGCGGCATCCTTTAATGTTTTCGCAGATTATCATTTATCGAGCGCGACAGCTCGTACAAACCACGACTTTGTTGCAATACCATGGAAGAGGAGCGGCATAATCTTAAAATGGCGGCTATATGGCAGGTTAGGTGTAATTCGCCGTGCAGAGGGAGCTCAGATGCGCCGTCAGGTTGGTATGGAACACTGCAATACTGAGTCATTTTCGACGTACTGGCGGTTGCCCCTTCCTATTTCAAATACACACTCGAAAGTAGACTCATTCAAATGTTCTTCCAAGAACCGTGAAACCTCTTCTTCGTGTAGATGCCGTCTCGTTTGGGAACACCGTTCCACTGCTTGTGGGGTTGGTTGGATGGTGATATGCATGCCGAAGGTTGCATAAGATATCATACTCCCTGGATCGTTTTTTGAAGCTCGATATCTCGACAGAGAAAGTAGTGGCGGTGCCGAAAAGGGCGGTTTTGGAACCGTCTCGTCGAGAGCTTTCTGAAAGCGTATCATTTGATTTTGGAATGTTCTTCGTCGTGGAGTAATTGAGCTTTGAAAATCGGTCCAGGGTTTGTGGTATCCAATGCAACCGACGGTAGTTCCAAACCGCAAGCACTCGCGTTCTTATTTGAGCAACCAGAGTCCGCCAAGACCTGACTGCATTTTTCTCACGCAATAGCATAATTTTCACCGTGAAGCTTCGGTGCCCTATGCCATTCTGCGCAAGAAACACAACAAGTGTGCCTGGCGATGTGGTGGGAAATGCGCCCGTACACGTCGGTGGGACCGCTTGGCAACTTTGTAGTGAGAAGCCGCTATTACAAACATTTTTGGCCTCAGACCAAGGCTTCTTGTTCTCGCTACCCCCAAGTTTTCCCAATTCCGAACCACCGTCTCGACAACAAGAACAAGCCTCGGACGCCAACTTACTTGCTTAGCCAGCTCCCCCCAACATTTCCTTCCCCGATTTTGTCTTTTTTTCCATATATCTACGGGGGTCAATGCAGAGGGACAAAGTTTCAGCACTGCAGCGCAAGGTGGTTATCAATCGTCCCTTTCCGTTCTCGGGGGTCACTAGCCCCGCCGCCGCCGCCGCCGCCGCCGCCGCACGATCGGAGAATAAGAAACGTCGAAACCGCCGCCGCCGCAGTAGCGACGGCAGCGGTGGCGGCCGTTCCGACGACGAGGACGACGACGGAATTGTTCGAGCCCAATCACACGCGCTTCAGGCGTTCAGGTTCCTCTGTCGATCCGGCCAGCTTTTTCTGGCGGAGCAGCTGGCGATTTCGGGAGTCTGGGATGCCGGGACAACTGGTGAGGAGGCAGAACCGCTCGCGTTGAATCGATTCAAAGAGGAATATATGGTAGAGAAATTCTACCTCGTTCATTATACACTGAATAGTCTGTCACGATTGTTTTTACGCTACTCTCACCGTCCGAAGGGGCGTCTTAGGACCCACCCTCGGGCACACAAAGAATGAGAGTGGTACGTGACAACGTATGTACGGGAGAGGGTCGGCACGTGCTTCTTGCCGAGCGTTTCACTTGTCGAAACTGCTTGATTTTGGGAACGCATGTGGTCGTTTTGAGTGTGAAGATTGGTTTTCATGGAGCTTCACCTCTCGTATGCGGACTGCGCTTGCGCTCAGTAGCAGCGCACTCGTCACAACTGTATCGACATCTTGTGCCAGGACCCACCAACGAAAACGGTCTAATCACCACCAGTCCGCGGGGCCTGACCAGCACAAGCGCCAACCGTGGAGGTGGAGCAAGGAGCGAAGGCCTCCGAACCGCTTGGATGGCAACGAGACTCAAGCCTGCAGCAAGGACGGCGTTGGCGGAGAGGCGGGAGAGGGTTAGGCAGGCCCTGGAAGACGCCCGACGGTTCGCCGGGGCACGAGGGGCGATATTTCTCCTGCCGCGGGTTGGCGTCGAGACCGCCGAAGCGGCGTCGACGGAGTGGGACCTCCGAGCGGTGCCGTCGCAACGCGAGGTCATCAAACGTAGGTATCGAGGGTTACAATCGTTGGTGTTGTCAGTGTTGTTGTTGGTGGTGGTGTTGGTGGTGTCGGTGTCATCGTCGTCGTTGTTGTTGTCAATGGGTTCGAAGCAGTATCGAGGACAGGCCAGGAGTTGGCTCTCCGGCAACCTGCGGAAAGAAGAGGAAACGCTCTTTGCTCGTCGTGAGTCACAGGATAGGGAGGGTCTGTTGAGGGTGTTCACAGATACTTCCAGCTGGCGGTGGCTTATAGGAAAGTACCAGCTGTATTTGGATCACGCCACCGCAGCAACCGAAACCCTCATCGACACATTAGGGGGGCTTGGAACTCACCAACGTTGCTTGGCCTTCGCCAAATACATGCTGTGCGTGCCCTCACAGAGATCCGCCAACAACAGAATTCGGTAATTCCTCCATGCCGAAAGGTTGATGGTGCCAAACTTCAGCCAGCGGCAAGACTTCACTCCTCTCCCTACCCTTCCACCCCCACAAAAAAAATACGCAGAACTGCGGAGCTTTGAAAAGTGGTTGGTTCGCAGCGGGGTTTGGTCCGCCCAGCCGTTGCTGGCGTTGCTGACGACTTGCGGCACGGCCGCCCCGCGAGGACTGAAGGCGGGGACGGGGGCGGACGGTTCAGGCGCCTCCACCGCCAAACCCTCCTCAGACAGGGAGTTTGTCGCCCCGTCGGAGTACCCCACTGAGGAGACTCTTGCCGAGATGGTCGACCCTTACGAGGCCCTCGTCTGCTGGTTCTATCTGCCGGACGGCGGCAGCAGCGACGTCGGTGGAGGTGCGACCGATGGTGCTGGCGGCGGTAATGGCGATGGCGGTGGAGGTGGCCATAGCGGATTCGGCCAGGAGGTCGCATGCTTCGTGGCATACCACGACGAAGGAAAACGACGGCCAAGCGACGACCACGGCGCAAAGAACGGCCTGGGAGGAAAGAGCACGAAAGCAGTGACCGATCTCGAAGCCAAGCGAGCAGCGATCGCGGCGAGAGCACGTGGTCGGCGACAGCAAGGCGAGGATGCCGAAGGCGGGTCTCAGTATTCGGACTCGTCGATATCGACCGGTAGCGGCAGCGACGGCGGAACCAGCGGCGGAGGTGGAAGCGACGATGAACTAGACGCCGAGGACTTTGAGCCGGGGGCGCTGCGCGTGCGAGTGATCTTGGCGAGCCCCGGCACGACCCTGCAGCTTCGGAAGGCGACCGATGCGTTCTTGAAGACCCTCCGGAACCGCAACCCTGTGAGCATGTTCGACATTGTTGGTTTCGTCGACCTTGATGCACGACGGAAAAAAAAACCTTGATCGAAATGACTGTTCTTTCAGCACCCATGCAATGACAAGCCCCAATCAAACGTTTTTCGCCCCCTATGGGTTCCCCACGCACCACCCAACCACAATCGCACGCTCGACAATCGCAGGTGAAGCGCAACGTCCTTTCCGCGTTCGCGTTGCAAGACCTGAGCATCGCGCTGGGTGTTCCGAAGATTTTCAAGGCATTACCCCCGCACATTCAGGTGCCATTCGTTTTATTGAAATTGTTGTTTTTGGGTGCTGTTGGCGAGATGTTTTCCTTTGCCAGAAAGTCCCTATTCCAAGCTCCGCCACGGCGCGGTCCTAACCTCCGTCCCGTACTCCCATTCCACCCCTTGAAGGAAGTAACCATAGTCCAGCATGGGCTACTAGGAGTTGTTCCGGTGCATGCCCTTCCTCTCGAAGAGACTTGCACGAACGAGCCAGGGCGGCCACGTTCTGCGGCCATGGGGCGACCTTCGACTGCGGGCAGCGCAGGAGGAGGGAGGGGGGGGGGTGCTGGTTTGGCGGCACCTATGGCAGTGCTGGACAGGTACGTATAAGATTTTCTCGGTGTGTTTGTGGGTGATGTCGGCGGTGGTGATTGGCTGTCAGCGCGATGACAACGATAGTTCACCCTTCTCCGGTGTAGGGTTCAACCATATCTTGCTGGGCCACATACAGAGGAAGCCGGAGCTTAAAGGGTAAGGTTCGGCTCTTCGACCCTTTATTCTGCATTGTGAATATCAGACTCCGTATGAAGGATAGAGGTGATACTCCCTCTCCGGCCGCCTGCGGGAGTATAACGAGGTTTAGATGATTGGGGTACTTGGACACAAGATCCGATCTGCATAGTATGTGTGTGGGGGGGTATACTGTTGGGTGTCCAAGTGCGGGGCCCCTCGCCTGCGGGCGTATAACGAGGTTTAGATGTTTGGGGTACTTGGATACAATATCCGATCTGCAGAGTATGTGTGGGGGGGGGTATACTGTTGGGAGTCCAAGTGCGGGGCCCCTCATGAGAGCCCGCGCATGTGTTCACTGAAACAGGACCCGTACTGACTTCGGTCCGTGCTGGAAGATCACGTGCGTATGTTCTTCAAGGTTACCATCTGCATCGGTCCCTGGGTTAAATAGTCCACAGACATAACTACCGTGGGTGGGCACGGTATCCTTCGTGGGTGGGCACAGCAAACCTCCGTGGGTGGTCACTGGGGGCATACTAACATTAGACGGACAGTGATAGCAGCACAATGAAATGATCAAAGGCAGCCCTTTCAAATTCTCCTTGATGAAAATCAATACTACAATACGGCCAGCTAATCTGTAAGCCTCAGATGAGTTGCTAACCACGCCTGGCAACCGTTTCGTGTGATGTCGAACTTCGAAGGGTCTGTGAAAAACCGTTTTTTGGGAAAAATGCTTGGTCGATGCACTTCATGAGATTGTCATGTTGCCGTCTTCCACAAACCGGAAGACTTCTTGCAAATGACACGGACACACCAGATAGGTGCACGTTTTCCACATGAACTTACGGCAACTTTTTTCACTTTATCACAAAACAGGTACATTGTCCGGTACACGAGCAACCTTTACGCGCTCGAGATAGCGGAGAGAGCGGCGGCGGCCGCCACAAGGGAAATACCATGGTATTTCAACACGTGCTGCGTTGTGAGTGACCAACTCTCTCAATACTCTATAAGCACTTCGAAGTAGGGTCCAGTTCTTGACAGACATCCACCACCGTACTCTAGCAACTTCTTGTACGTGTCATACAATACGGGCTTAGTCCTCTTGTGGTATGAATGCAAGCGCAGCACGTGTGTGTTTCGTAACCGCACGAACGACTTTGCTCCGCGACGAAGCGAAACCAACACCTCGCTTATTACCCAAACAACTAGTTGTAAGGACGCCTGTCGAGAGATGTTGCTCGCTGGACCCGTTTGTATTGTTGTCGTCGCTATTGCTTGCTGCTTCTGCCGTCGCGATTGGATGTCTTCTTTCTTCAAAATCAATGCCATGGCATGAAATCTCCGTCGGTGCTTCATATCATGGGTAAAATGATGGCTTTGGCCTACCTTGTCTTTGTTGGAGAACGAGCACTTATCTACTGCCCACCCAAAGGCAAACCCCTCGGCGTCCGAGGCCTTGACCTTTCCCGGGCGGCACGGAGTTCACCGCGTCTCTGGTGGTCTTACTCTTCGCCTCCTACCCGGCTGATAACAACTTTACCAGGTTGAAGATCCCCTCCGCTACGTGAACTCGGAAGACGGCTCGAGAGACCCGAAGACGCGACGCGGCTCTTCGACGGGTGTCGACGGCGGCGGTGATGATAACCCCACGCGGGGGCAGTCCATGGGGTTGCGGCACAGCCGTCACGAATGCAGGGTGGTGGGGGCGACGTGGAGCTCCGACCCGGACGATTGCCATTTCTGCAAGGAAGAGGTGCGGACGGGACCGGTTGATGACAAGATTCGTGCTGAACGTTGAGCCGACAGCGTGCAGAAGTGCGTTTATTGTGTGTTTTAGCAATTTTGTGCTTCAGGTTTCGCGTTTGAGCTCATAGACTCGGGGACACGGCGCTCTATGAATGAAATGCAGAAGCACCACCACGAACAATGAGACAAGTACAGTGCAGGCCCGCCCGCTCGTAAAGCACCTATTTTGAGCGAGGCTCAAACCATCTTTTCCCCCCAAAACTGAGCAAAGGCGAATGTGTGGGAACTAAAATAGCGCCGGTCGCTATACTCAATCTCGTAGGGCATATTGCTCAAGTGTGTCCCAAATCTGAGCCTCGGTTTCTTTACTATATTTCTCACGAGGGGGTCGGCATTGTATCAACAGCAGCAGTGAAAACAACAACAGCATCAACAGAAGAAGCAATAGCAAACCGCAACGATCAACAACAACGACAGCCACAACAATAGCAACCACAAACCCTTTCTTGTTCTTCAAATACGAGCAGTCAGCCACGCGTCAGACGCTGACTTCAATCGTCTCGAACGGGGGCGTCATAGCTGGAGGACAGCACGGCCGCGGCGGCGGGCGGGGGGCGGGTAGAGGAAGGGGAACCACTGCCGGGGGGGCAATGTCGACCGCCACCGCTGAGACGATGGGGGGGGCTCTCGGTAAGGCAGCGGCGGCGGCAACGCCCGTGGAGATAGCGGCTGCGGCCGCGGCAAACACTGCGAGACTTTTTGCGTCGAAGCTCAATCAGGTACGACGCCCAGTGCAATTCTTGGGCTGGGGCAACGACTCTAACCGAAGGATTGTGAACATATTTGCGGCGAAATCTCCCAAAAGGAAGAAGGCACCATGCGTGCGTCTGACAAACCTCAAGGCATGATCAGTCGAATACTGCCGCTTCATTATGTCAACGCTGGTTTCCTGACTTGCCGCTTGCCATCCATTTTATGGCGTGTGTCGAGCACCTCACTGACTACGGCGCAGGCCCGGTGTCTCCACCTCTGCTGTCGAGCCGTCCACTACCCGCGACCAGGGCTTGTCCTTTGCCGGACCACTTTCCGAGAGTCGAAGCACAACGTCGGGAAAGGTTCAAACCGCGGCGGAAAAGGCGGAAAGGGTGTCTCCAAGCGTTTAGAGGCAGAGCATGTACGTTCAAGGGAATAGGAGGAGCGTATGTCTAAAAGGGGTCCTGCCGTAGCCTCACGCTTATTTGGCGACATGACCAGGGAAGATGACACGAGGGTTTCGCAAGTCACGCTCCTGAGTTGGGTGGGGTCGAGATACTGACTACCAGTTCGAAGCGGGACTCTGCTCATTGCTCTTTTTCCTTGACCCGCCTGCATGGGGTGATCACCATCAGTGAAGTGACCAGCCGGTTGACAAGGTGTAGAAAAGATGACCACGAGGTAGAACAAGATACACCGCACGGCCAGAATGACTGGTCACAGGAGCATAAGTTGACAATATTCTTCAACACGTCACTCTATTCGAGGCCCGAACGCACCACGATAAAACAAAAAGATAGCCACCAGACATCAGGGGAACAGACCGCTGATGTGCACCTGCCGTTTTTTCCGTGGACGTTGGCATTCGACGCATGCCTGAAGGCACCCTCCAACATTTTTGGTGTACTCTCTCTGAGGTCCAGAGATGCTGTGTCTGCCCGCCCCCAATCCACCTTAGCGTTCCCAACAACTCCCAGTTCATTCTCCTAAGCTGCTTACGTTTACCTCATGCTCAGGTCGACGCCGCCTCGTTCCTCAAGCAGCTCCACCTGCGTAGCTGCGGGCTCGTGGTGCTGTCAAGGGGGGGTTTCGTCGACGACATGCAAACCGCGGAGGACGCGGAGACCATGATATCGGCCGGGCAAGAAGTCACGAAGAGAAAGGAAGGCGAGGATGGTGCTGACGGCGACAAAGACGTCACGCCGGTGGGTTACTTGGCAATGTATATCGTTGTTGTGAAGATGGGGTTGTGGTCGTTGTTGTTATTGGCGATTGCCAATCTGCTGCTGCTTTACCGTCCTTTGGCCCTGCATTCCGTAGCGTTCTACACCACCCCCAGGCGATGTAGCTTAGTTTGAACAGACCAACATGGGTCGGGAGACGTCGATGTTGTTCTCCTTGAACCAACAATTACGCAATCCTGGTTTCTCCGGATGCGAGAATGAAACGTTTTGCCCTTGGTTCAGTTCGTTCCTTTGCAATAGTTTGTCAATCGAGATGTCCTTGAATGGTGGGAAAATCCGATTCATTTTGTGCCACTCCTATCCGGCCCCTTCTCCCGCCTGTTCTGCTCTCGGGTCCCTGTCTCAATCTTCCTTTCGGTCGGTCTCCCTATCCCGCTGTTTACGTTCTTGTCTTGTCGTCGGGGCACGAACTCTGCACCAGCGGAGGATGGAAACAAGACCCCTGGGGCTTGCGGAAGCGTTTATAGCCGTGGGAGCGCGGACGGTAGTCCAGAAGATGTGGTACGACGAGGAGACCGCCTTAGTCGATACGGTGAGGCTTGAAGGGTTCCCCCCTCGACGTTTGCATGCTGCGGTGTCAGGTGGCAAGTAGTTTTGGTTGAAATGATGGTTCCTCTTGAGTCAGGGTCATGCACTGTCGCATGTGACACCTTTGTCACCGATGAAGCTGACACGGCTCTTGATTGATTCTCCACGTGAACGTTTGAAGTCAGGAATGCAGCGCACACTGCAGCTTTGGTGCGCTAACGAACTTGCTTTAGTTTTTCTATGTTTATCTATTGACTAAGAGCAAGTTCTGAACTTGGCATATATTGGTTTGGACGGTTTGGACGGCAATAGGCTACGATTTCGAACGTAAGCATGTCAAAGATTCGAAGCCTCCAAGTCAAGCAGGAAGGGAAAACTGATCAATCGGCAGTGGCGGTCGGTGTCACCTTGAGTAGCTTCCGTCACTAGGAGACCACCAAACCGAGGTGTTCCTTCGTTATCCAGCCTGCCGCAAATGCCCCGACCTGTTTGTTCGGAGTCCAGGGTCCAGGTACCGCCCATGGGGCACTTAATCCCGGTGTTTTGTTGAAGATGATGTTTTGTTGAAGATGAATAAAACAACATATTCGCCTGATTGAGAGCGTAGCATCTGATTGAGAGCGAGATTGCGCGATACGCTGTAGCCGGACTACCACTGAGAGGTGGAGCTTGCTGTGTAGCTTGAATTGAAGGGCTAGCCCGTAGCTTCAAGCCGCTACCCTGGTCATCCTGTGGGAGTCTCTCGTTGTGGAGCTACAGCGGGGAGCAGAAGCTACAGCAGAGCCCACCGCCCGACGCGATACCGCCCTGAAACAGTTTGAGCAGAAATAGCCAATCTGGGCAAATCTAGCAACTTGTCTAGCTCCTCGCTGCAGCATCCGATGACGATGACACGCATATGCTCGCGAAGCTGCTGATGAGACCTTCAATTTGCACCGCTTCTTGGAATAGCCCGTCCCCTACTTGCCAAGAAATGGCAAGAGGCGTCTGGACCCGAAATTTCAATTTTTTTGGCTCTCGCTCTCAATCAGATACTTCGCTCTCAATCAGGCGAATATGTTGTTATAATTGCTACAACATCAATACCATAAACAACAACAGTGCCAACAACAGCGCAACTGCCATAACCACCACCGCCACTACCTACTACAAGAATCACAGCGAGAAAGCAAGAAATCAATCACAACTGTGCTGACCACGCAACGACAACAGGTGACTCTGCTATGTTTCTATGAAGAACTTAAGGAAGCCACCCTGGCGGGAGAAAAACGACCCGTTGGAGCGGCGTTGAGGGAAGCGCAGCTTTGGCTCCGGGACGCAACACTGACCGACATTCTCAGCCGGGTCCAGGCGAGCATGTTGCACACACTTGGTCCACTTAGCAAAGCTAGCCGTAGTTTGACGTTGTGCAACGAAAAGCTACACTACTATTCGTGTACTTACTATTTTTGTGGCAGAGCTCATCCGACATCGACGTCGAGTTTAGGTTTTGGCTTGAGAAAGGGCAAACATCGGTACAAGTGACGGGGGAGCGGTCTGCGTACTCTACTTGTACATCATGTATGTGTGTTGCACGTGGAGTATGCCGGAGACGCCACCACCGTGTGAGCGCTGCTCGAAACTCTGCGGGGTCAAAATAAAAGTGTGTTTTTCGTAAAACAGCATGTGGCGTTGATCCATACACCCTCACAGGATGCTCGTGGGTTGTCACCGGAGGACGCGGAATCGCTAATGCAGGAGCTATCGTCGTTGTTTAAGGTCATGAGTGAAAGAGGAAACGGCGCGGCTTTGGACAGGCCTTTCAGCAGCCCGTACCATTGGGCCGGCTTCCAGGTGATCGTCCGTGAGAGACATCGAAAAATCATGTTGAACGCAGAGTGGTGCTTTCATACGCATCTGGCTTATCGTCGTAGCGCGTACGTCGGGAATTTCCATACTGACGAGGATCTGGGCTATATCGATTGACTCGGTTCGACGATGTACCTCCGACAGTCTGTCCGCCGTCACTCTGCATCCACAGTATTCTCCCGTAGCCTGTGTCGGTGTTTGATTGATCCATCGGATTTTTTTTTTTTTTTGCGTTGATATCTGGAACGTGGAAATCATCACATCAATGTATGTCATGGGCACGAAACACAGCTTAGAGATGAGAGTGCGCTGTGGCCTACGATTCA
>CACKRE030000072.1:35247-63482 GCA_902602495.3 Ectocarpus sp. CCAP 1310/34 | reverse complement strand
GAGAGAGAGAGAGAGAGAGAGAGAGAGAG
This sequence comes from Ectocarpus sp. CCAP 1310/34, assembly GCA_902602495.3. Classification (NCBI taxonomy): domain Eukaryota; class Phaeophyceae; order Ectocarpales; family Ectocarpaceae; genus Ectocarpus; species Ectocarpus sp. CCAP 1310/34. The sequence goes on along the minus strand of CACKRE030000072.1, from coordinate 63,453 downwards.
AGAGAGAGAGACAGAGAGACAGAGAGAGAGAGAGTTTGAAACATATCATGTCATCAATTTTTCCATTGCGCAGATTTTAGGTCGGTAGATGCAGTGTGCACTAGCTCTACCGGGGGTAGCCCAAAAGCTGTTGTTCTGGTTTTGGGAATCCTCCTTCTATGTGTGTGTGTTCGTGTGAAAACTGTGTGTTTGTGCAACACAAAGCCCCGATCAAAGTAGAGAAAAGTAAGGTTTTTCTCCCGGGGTGGGAGTCTCAGTCAATAGAACCTGTTTGGACGTATTGTTTCATACACAAGATATCGGTAAACATTGCGTGAAGACTGTGAGAAAATTTGAAATTCGGTGAAGATTGTGTGAAAACTGTGTGGAAAATGAAATTTTGGTGAAAATTGCGTGAAAATTTAGTATGTGCGCGCACAACACAAATTCAACGAGTCACAGTCTTTGCACAGTCACTGAGAAAGGAAGGACATCGACGACGAAGATGCTAGTGGATTGAAGTCACATCGTCCACTGCATTAAATTGTCGTCGTTGATCCCTTCTACTTTCACAACCACACACTTGCGATTCAAGGCAGGCGAGCTCGGACCACCGCGTGCAACTTTTACCCATTCACCCAAATCAAACTCGTGGCCCATGAATACGTTGTGACTAAACACGACGTGGAGCGTCTTCAAATCGCTGAATACGCGGAATCCGACTTCTTCAGGAAGCAATTTCCTGGCGTACAAATTTACTGATTTACTAAATCGATGGTTTACCTCGGCGGGCGTTAGGCGGGATGTATCTTTCATTCCGCGCAACCGATTGACACCCCCCATAAAGTGTTCGTATTCGCATAATAATGGCATCTGACAGCTTCCTCCACCAGCCTTGACATCTACCTCGTGAGTGCCGTGATTACTGGGCGAAAATTGGACAGCAGTAGCACCAATAAGTTCTGGCAGCGACCTCCCCGAGGCAAATGATAACGCGCACGCCGATTCGAAGTAGTGTGCTTTAGGATATCTAATGATTGCTACCATGAGATCGAGAAGATCACTTGCGTTCACTCTGATGCTCTTCTCGCACTTCGCTGCCAAGGCTTCTCGACGTCTTTTCCTTGGAAGGCTCTTTTCTTCCGGTGTGAGTTCCAGCTGAGAGACGTAAGGTGGAAGTATATTTACCTTTCCCAGGAGGTCATCGATTTCGACGACCCCAAAGAAGGACTTCTTCCGTGAGTGAACGGTAGTTCGCGCTGCCCATTTGCCGAACAAGCCCGACTTCGCGAACGAAACGATACATTTCTCGGCCATTTTGAGCTGTTCCAAGCTGTATTTCGTCCTTGATTCACTTGAGGTTTTCTTGGCCAGCGACGACGCCTTCCTCTGTATGACTTTCAATATACGCAAAATGTCCTTCCTGATGGTGCCATCGTTATAGCTGGGACCGTATGCTTGCATCCATTCTCGCCTGACTCGCCGGACAGTTTTGTTGAGAGAGCCCGGATACAGGCTTCTCAAGACCTCGAGTACATGGACCGGGTCTTTGTTATCCTCTAGCCAACTCGCACACTGTGAAATAAGATCTTTCATGATTGAATTATTGATATACACACCACATTTATTATTTCCCGAGTTTCTTGTCTTAAAAGCTACCGGTCGACCACTGCACAATCAACTTATCTTCCTCTTTTTCGACTTCCCTCTCCCTAGGCTTCCTCTTGCTCTGTTGCACTTTAGGCACTTAACGTCCACCACGTTTCCGATGGTGTGGGGCAATGCACAGTCAAGACGGTCAAGAGTCGGTTGGCGTTCGCTATAAACGGTCCAGGTAAGTTCATGGTTGCACAAGTTACACCTCCCCCCATAGGAGCGGTGGAGTTCTTGGACGAGAGCTTCTCTATGCTGCCCCCCCTCATCAGATTTTATACGTCCAGCCGCAACGTCGGCATAGATGTAGCTTGAGGCCTTCCGAGAAACCCACGATACTCTCTCTCGATCGGACATGTCGCTTTCGCTCCGGTGAATATCGTCGATGACCCTCACGTTCGAGGGTCCGGTAGCTCGACTGACAGCCGTGTACAGCCAGTGGACGTCAGCGTGACGGTGCCGGTCTGACGTATGATCAACCTCCCTTCCACGGTACGGCCTTGGACCGCGTGTACTGTGCATGACCCTGGAGGATCAAAAACGTTTTCTGCCTCCGCTCGACAGAGTGAAGTTTCCTCAAGACTAGCACCATCGTCAAATGCACTCGCGACGACGACAGTATCTGCCGAGGATCGGATGACGTTGTACATGTGATTCTTGTGAACCTTGTCCGGGTTCCCGAGGTCCCGGTATTGCGCACCAACCCCCCAGCCCATCCCAGTCCCCAGCTTCGGTGCACCCCAGCAAACCTCAAAAGCGTGGAATCGAGCACATTCTCTTGTATACGCGAGGTGAAAATCTGAAGGGCTAGTATTTTCGATATGCTCCCCGCCAAACCTCTCGATAGCTCGAGTCTGCGCCTCGTCACTGTCGTTTCCTGCGGCCAGAATGTGCAAGAGGCCGTCATCCATCTCCACCTGGTCTTCGATAGTTTTGTCTCGCTTGCGCGCGAAGACATGGAAGCATGTGGGGAAGGCTTTTTCGAGGATGACCTTCCTGTCGACGTTGTCCCTGCTAATCGACATGCCGCTGCTATCGCAAACGGGCTGGAGTTGATGCGTGTCGTATGTCCCGATCACGTGGGTACCGCTGCTATGGGCAGCCGCCAGGATCATGCTTAAGGTCCGGAGAGGCATATAGGCAGCTTCTTCGATGATGATTACGTCGACCTTGAGCGTTCGTATCGATCCCGCCGTCTTCTTCACGTAAGAATCATCACTCAGGTAGAATCCGAGCTGGTGGTCAGCGGTCTTTACACTCCACCCGGATGGCAGATTTGTGTAGGACGTACGCAGGCTATTGGTGGGGGTCAAGACGAGTCCTGTTTCGAATGTGGCCGTAGCAGCGCGGATAGTGCAGTAACTTTTCCCGGCCCCTCCATGTTCTCCGGTCACAGCACAGACGATCCTTGAACCTTGTGGAGTCAACAAGCTGCGGAAAAACTTTATAGTTTCGATGGTGACTCGGCCTCGCATATTTCCGGCCACAGATCGCGCTTGGTGTTCTTGCCGAGACGACGCCAGGCATCGTCCGCGCCTTCCATCGAATGGAAGCTGGTGCCGATGCCATCCCACAGCGGGATCACTGAAAGCGGGGGCTTGAATGGGCAAGGAATTTTTCTCATTGCCGAGGGTAACGCATCTAGCGATAGCTTCACCACGATGCACACCCTCCTCTCCCCACACAGCGGGTTCTTCAACGCCGGTCCAAACTTGAGAGTGCCGGGAGTTTTTTCGTCGCCGGTAAACAAATGGTCGAAGCGGAGTACCATCTTTTCTTGTACCGACGAAGATCCCCTGAAGAATACCGCGTCACACTGGTAGCTAAAGTCGGACGCTCCGCATGATTCGAGAGCGTTCCTCGCCTCCAACACTCGCAATCGAGTTTCGTCGAGGGTGAGGGTTCTTAACGCCCAGAAGCCATCTCTATACCAGGTCCGTTCTGCGTCGAAACAAAGGTATGCATTACCGGTGCGAAGTGAATCGATTCCAAGGTCCCCTTGTCCCGTCCGAAGCTCGGCCTTGACGCGATCGACTTCGCACAGAACAGGGACGATTTTTCCACCCACAGCTGAAGCCTCGTCACTGCTCGTAAACATGACGGCATCTATCCTGTCCGCGTATCTCTGCTGCAACATACCACTGGCCCGCACGAATATTCCTTTTTTTAACTCGGCGTGCATAGTCGGCGTCCTCGAGGAGGGGATCACCCAGCTCATGCGTCAGCAGGTCTTTCATAAGTTTGGGTATGTGGCACCTGCTGACCGTTCTGGATGGTCCCACGTAGTGGGTGACTCAATGGCGAGGCGCGTTGTCGATGAGGTCGAGGTAACGCTTGTAGTTTCGACCGAAGACGGGGGCGTCACATCCGCATTAAGGAATACGTCTGGCTCACCGAGCGCGTCCAGCTTGATTATGTATAGCGTCCAATCCTCGATGTTGTGGCCATCGAACTCCTCCACCTCATCCATGTGGCCGAAAACGGGCACTGTCTCCATATTCATCAGAGCCGCCGTGTGTGCCCCATTGATGTCACATTGCCAGTCTTCCCTCCCGTAGGAACTCCCGGACGCGTCCTCTGCCCCGACGATCGGCCCCCGCCAGCACACCTCAAGGAGGGCGAGCAGAGACTTGCTGTACTGGCTCGATACTCGGAAATCCAATACTCCGCGGCAGAACTTCAGACCCAGGGCATTATGCAGCTCGATCAATCGTGTTGCCTGGTCGGGCTCGAAGTCATCGGGATCGAGCCCACCCATGCTCGCGCTGAACCAGGTTCGGATGATTAAGCCGTGCGCTGGTAAGGACAGTGAATCCCAGCGACTATAGTTCGTGAGTTTACCCTTGCAAGAGACCCCAGCGAGGTGTAGGTGGAGCATGAGTTCGTCGAGGGCCGTTCCTGGAGGCGCGTACCACGTCTTGCATTCTGATACCTTCCTCCCATGCTTCCGCTTTTTTTCCACTGGTTGTCGGCTGTGGTCCCCCCCTGTTTGTTTGATGGCCATGATATCACTCACAATGTCAGCGACACACGAGAAGGTCTTGGCGCCAAAACCAGTCGGATCTGGTTCCTCTTTTTCCTCGGTCATCTCAGAAATTCGGCGGAATTACGGTACGTTCGTACGCGGTGTTCGATTGCCACGTCTAGAGACGATCCAAACCTGTCTCTCCAAGGCCCCTCGAGCACAAGCCGGTACACGTGTCCCTCACGCACCCCGACGTGTACTGTGGGCGGTCGGAGGTTCGTTTTCCCGTCGGGTGGTCCAAGAATATTGGCACCAGTGCCCCGATGTGACCACACCACCACGCTGGCCTTGGTCATATGGAGCCACTTTTCGAGGTGGAGTAATGTCAAGGCGGGTGGTTCTGTATCCCCCGAAACCCATTTGTCGAACTCTACTTCCCCAATGTCTCGCTCCAGTAGAATCGAATAGAGGTTGCGGAAGTAGTTCCCACCGTCAAGAGCGTTCTTGTTTTGTACAGGCGCGCCCTTTTTTTGGTCGACCGCCACGAGATGAGAACATAAACGCACCCGTGGGATCTACATCGCGGAATCCAAACCTTCTCCTCTCCCGTGCTTTTAGCAGGTCGACTTGACTGTCACGCCAAGCGTCGGCGACGAGGACAGCGAGACAGGCTCCTGGGAGCTGTTCTTGCCATTTTTTGCCGAACGCGGTGATGGGGGCATATCTCACAACTCTGTGCCCGAAGGTCGCTATGTTAAGCTGTCTGAAAAAAGGGCTCTGTGAGTCGACACCAGATCGCACCTGGAGGTTCACAAGTGAGATCGGGATGCCCTGGGTGTCGACGTCGATCCTCCTGCCAGCTGACGCCCAGCAGAGGATTACTCGCCAGGTATCGTCGGCCGCTGACACAACCAGCTGCCCAAGGCCACCACCCTCTACATCTACAAACGCTGTGCGTTAAGCCTCGGCGTCACGCGGGTGGACCATGCCTCTCTGCAGCACCGTCCTCGCCCAAGTTTGAAAATTGTACAGGTTGGGATCTCCCCCGAGGGGATGCGAGTTGAACCACCTGTGTCCCGGCCCAGGCGAGGAAGGGAAGGAGATACGAATCCTAAATCCCGTCCCGAAGACGGCCTGGCGCCTATAGGTGACCCCTCCAGGCCCCATGTACCGCCACCCGTTGCTCCTGCCTGCGAGGGGCTCGGCCTGGTCTACCTGCTCCACATAGCACCAGCGATAGCTGGTAGCATGTGATGACGATACAGCAGCAGCCGTGGTTGCCCGTGCCATTTTCTCTTTCAAATGAGCCAACATATTTTTTTCCCGAAGCGTCAACCACGGTGGTGGCACCGTTGACTGATGACAGTATATCTGTCAGGTGATGAGTGACTGTCTGTCTGCCTGTATGGTGAAGACGCAAGTAAAATAAGGGTAGAATATGCCTCTTTTCATGTGAGGGGGGATATAGTTGTGAGCGTGTGTCGGTGTTTCCTGTGGCGAATGTTTCCCGTCGAGATTTGTCCCTGCTGTGTACCTCTCTTTATTTTTCCAAAGAACGTCCGTCGCCTTGTGGGTGCGACAAAAAAAATCACAAGAGGAGCGGGGATGGTGGGTTCAACACCACCCAGCGTAGGGTGGATCGTAGCAGCCAGGAGTAAATGCGTCCGTCCAGGGAACGAATGACTGGCTANCGGTGTTTCCTGTGGCGAATGTTTCCCGTCGAGATTTGTCCCTGCTGTGTACCTCTCTTTATTTTTCCAAAGAACGTCCGTCGCCTTGTGGGTGCGACAAAAAAAATCACAAGAGGAGCGGGGATGGTGGGTTCAACACCACCCAGCGTAGGGTGGATCGTAGCAGCCAGGAGTAAATGCGTCCGTCCAGGGAACGAATGACTGGCTATATCCGTCCGTGTGGTCAGCGATTCCCGTGAAAGTCTGGCGTCATCATCAGTCCAATCAGTCGTCCACGGCGAATTTGATTTTTTTTAATTTTTTCAAGAGGTGACGTCATGACCGTGGCTGACGTCATCGGTCGACCATGGAATTTCTGCACACAATAGATTTCCTTTCAAAAAAAATGGCCAATCAGAAAACTGCGGGCACCTTTTCTCTCTCTGTTTCGAACTTGAGTAGTTGCTTTGAATGGCGTGTAGTGGGCCCGCGCCTGGCCCCCCGAAGTGTATGTAGGTGTCACTCTTGGGTGTTTGCACTCCAAATGTACGGTTGATTGTCGTCGATGAGCATGTTGTGCATGCGAATCCTCCCATCCGTACTTCGTGTGGTACCCGGTAGTGTACATGGTTCTGCACAGGAAATCGTGCGTTCTGTACAGTAGACCACCCTATCCCGGTAAAAATAAGCGGACCTTACCTCAATCAACATGGGAACCGGCTGATCTGAATACTGTTGTGAACATATAGATATTCATGTGCCGTGATGTTTGCGTTGTGCCATTCATGTACTCGTCACAATTTCTTCCATCCAAGACAACTTCATGTACCTCCAATCATGGCATGACTCATGTGAGTGTGCGAATGTCCTCGAGGCCTCGTTCAAGGGAAGGCCAGCGGGATACAGATATCCGCAGCACTGGTGCTTGCGCCTTCCCGGTGACCTTAGATTCAACGGCAAAGGAGCGTCGAAGTACTCAACGACAGCGGGATGCTCTAATCAGACGCGTTTGATAGTACCAGTAATCATGTCCACGTACCAAAAGCCGCCTCAAAGGTTCACGTGTCTGCCGTCAAGCTTGAATGAGTTCCTATGCCCGGGACTTCGTATTACACACCGTGTTGACAATTAACACAGATACCAATTCCCCCCACCTCTTGGGCACGCCCCATGACCATCATGACCATACGTACGAGGACGAACTCTACCCGAACAACTTGAGCCACCTAGTTGGCAAAATCAGGACACATACGAAACAATGCCTATCTACCGAGGCCCGTATCTATATCTCTTTGACTAAAGTGCGGCTCGAACAGCAAACATCCAGATGCTGGTCGTTCGGAGCTGGTTAACGTACATACAACGATGTACGTTCCGAGGCAGTATCGCAGAAGGACACACGTGGCGAACAACAAATGGCAGCAGGGACAACCCTGCCTTCGCCGTTTCCAGTGATGGTCGCGAAGGGTTCCGCTATAACATTCACCGTACTTTAATCATTTAAGGTTCTACGACGGGTCGGCACTTCCAATGCCTGCCGCCTCCAAAATGGCTTTGAAGTCAGGCTGCTTCGTCAACCCCGCGGCATCTATCAGCCGCCAAACGAATCGAACTGGCCGCTCACCGGCCCAGTGCTTCGAATATCCCAGCCGTCCGCAGAACACGTACGGCTCGTTCGGGAGTCGGCAAAATAGAAGCACCACGTCGCAACTTTTCCCGCCACCGCCTTCCACACCATCACCGGAAGATGCCGAAGCCCGCAAGATCGCCCCCTGGAGTGCACCATGTTCGGCCACTGCGGCGGTGGTTTCAGCTGATTTCGCTTCGAAGCCTTCGACGTCGGCTTGTGGATTTGGACACGGTGCGTGCGCAGTGCCGATGTTCATTTCGCCCTCTGCTTCGCTTATGACTGGCATTGCTACTGCTGAACCAGAGTCGTGTCCATTTTGCTCCAAATCTCGACCACATGCTGCTGGTGCCCTCGTCGACATCGTCGTTTCAGAACTAGCGTCAGCGTCGACTGCCTTGCTCGGCTGATCCTCAGTCTCCGGTGGGTCTCCTCCGGCCAGCAATCTTTGGATGAGGGCCGACTCTGCCGTCATGCGCCCTCCAGCGAACCACGTCATCCTGAGCCCCGTGGATCGGCCGCAAGTGGCACCACCACAATCACCCCAGACCACATCATCACGCCCGCCATCACCAGCAAAATTGCCGACAGCAGCGGTGTCATCATTTCCAGCCATGATACCGCTACCGCCTCGTATGGACGGCGCTTTCACCGATCGCGGCGATGTGGGGCGCCGACAGGCTGCAGCGGTTGCAGCGCCAACAGTGGCCGTTGCCTTCTGATCGCGCTGTAATTGATTGTCGGCAACCCCTCCGATCACCGGTTTCTTGCTGCCCGTCGCCGGCACTTCTCGCCGGCTCTTATCGGCGATGTCACCGCCGTTCTTTGTGCTCTCGGCATCGTCTGCCGCCTCCGGCAACTTATCCGCTTCGAAGAGGTTCGTGTAGCCTGTTGCCCCGTCCACGTTCACCCAGAGAAACACGGCGTTTTTCCACTCCGTTACGCCAGACATTCTGGAGGCAGGAGAATTCACGGGAAGACCGGGAGTAAGAACAAGGGGGCGTGAGGACGGTGCTGCCTCGAAATATTGCCACCATCTGATCAACACGAAGGGTCGTCCGAAACTCGAAACTGGCAAGGAAGATATATGCGTCGCCTGGCAAGAGAAAATACCGCGTGCGTTTGCGTGTGCATAGCGCTACGAATTGTTCGCTTGTGCACTACCGCCAGTTGGTTGAGATAAAACAATAATGTTACTTACCTCACAGGCATACTCCGTTTCGACTATCGGCACCGGAAACCGCCTCACCTGCTGAATTTCGGAGGGCACGTCTTGGTAGACAGCTCCATGACAGGGGCTTTGCCGAAAGAAGGGAATTGTCTACCTAGATATCGCTCCATTAGCATCGGGATATTGCACTCCAGATTCCTGCAGAGGAGAACAACAAAAGAGGGCGGGAAAAGTCTCGATCATAGAAGACGATAACATGGTGTGCCCTCCACAACAGTCAACATTGCTGACCAATACGTCACTAACTGGAGTTTACGGGGGAACGAATGTTACCAAGCCCAAACATAGGGAGAAGAAATTTGGGGTTAGTGGTGCATGAGTTCTCAATCCGCACACAGGGTTCGCGAATCTAGGCTCCTACCAAGTGACACCGAAATTCCCAGTACGCTATCAGGAAGGCACCCCGCAACAGGAGGCAAGATTCTTACTGTGCAGGGAACTACCAGCGCGCCTGAGCTCTCACGCGTAATTCTCAAGGGCGGCAAATATGTGACAACTCCCATTCGGGGTACATTTTCAAACGCCCAACTCGCCCCCCTTGACAGAGGTCAAATTCATTCCAGAACAGAAAAACCAAAACCGTGACAGAACAGACCGCGGTAGAGTCTAACGCTGTCTCTTGAGTCGCGAGTGTTGCAGAAGCAATACCCCCACGCACCAAACGCGACAATCCAGCTACACAGCACCGTGTATAGCGCTCTAGCGGTTTCTGGATATCTAAGCCGAGAGTAAGAAGTACCTGCTGCTATTCGGAGGCAAGGGCTTTGGGGCACTTCGACGGGCGGGCGTAGGAGGAACAGCAGTCGGAGTAGACAGCGAGGCCTGTTCCCACCCCTGCCGCCCCTTCACGGGCGAAAGCCTCCGTCGCTTTTGTCCACGATCGCCTTCATCGTTGAAACCAACGGCATGTTCCTGCGAAAATTCGCAAACGACCAAACCGGCAGGAAGCAGCGGGGAAGCAAGGGTGTGCCATGAATGGATGTGGACGAATGGAACAACACCAAGATGGCGTAACGGGGACAGTGCGTTGTAGAAATCTGTTGAAACGACAGATACAATGATGGCACATCTACTGGTGGAGATGGTGACAGTCGAAGAATTCGAAACGTGCTATTCAGTTCGCTGCTGCAAGTTTCAGGCGGAACATTAGGGGATGAAAGGGCACCCCTACTCTTGACAAGGACAGCACCAGTCAGAGCTGCTCGTACATCGTGGTCTGCTCCCGGCCTCCGTGGGTAGCCGCTTTGGGATGCCGTCTCTTTGTACACAGTGGCATACAGTGCCAGTGAATGTGGCGACTGGGGATTCCACAAAATTACACAACGCGGGAGCTCGGGAGCTGGTACCCCAGCTTGAAGGCAGAAAAAAGCTACGCAAGGGAAGGCACAGCAAACACGCGGCATGTGTAAACCATATTCTCGCCAGGACGACGTGCACGGACCATCAACGGCACACGGTATGCGGAAACGAAGTAGAGTCGGCGTGGGATACTCACCGTGTAGACGGGGGCAGGTTTATTTCGCGTACGCAAGGACTTTCGCACACCAACAGTTGCTGCAGCTGCTCCTGACGCCGACGCTGCTCCCGAGCCCCTCCTTGGTGGCTTCGCGATGGGTCTCACCATTACAACCTGCACAGGGTTGATAGGCACAACACGTTCAAAGGAGTCTCAGGGCGTGTATTTCAAGGGCTTGCGGTTCGCACACCAACTCTCTCGACAACGCTTTCTGCCCAAGCGGGCAATCGCCAGTTTCGCTTCAAGGGCTTGTAATCGACCCCACAAAAATGGCATTACACGTACTGACACCTTCACGCAGGGCAAGTAGTCGATGGAGGTCTGCCGCTTGTTCTACAGAGATAATGAGAGAACACAGCACCAAACCTACGCACCGTTTCTCTCCCCACCAGGCCGAGTTCTTGCAGCCTGCGGTGGTTCCGCTCCATCGTGCGCCGCCGCTGGGGTTCGTGACACACAACAGCAGTGGGGTTCTCAAACGATTCGCATCATCGAAGGTAAGTCCTGCGTGCCTGAAGGGACTATCGGTCCAAGACATACACAAGAGTACAACCCTCCTCACCCGTCGGCTCCCTCAAGGTGTTCATCAAGACTCTCATGCGACACAGAACAACATCTGCCACTGCCTGAATAAATCAGCAGTCAACGCGAGAGCAACACTCGGCACAGGTGAATCTTCGAAGGAAAAGCTTGACGCGAACCAAGAGAATACCGTACGATCGAACGTGACACGAGATACCACACCCCCCTTGACCGAACATCAAGCGTGGTTTTCTCCGCAGCACAGAGACTGGCGGTGCCGAAATCGGTTCGTTTCATCTTGCTTGAGTATATCCCCCTCGTTGTGAAGTAATCGAGCTTTAGAAACTGGTGCAGGGGATGTGACATCTTTGTGTCACACATGCAAGCACGCCGGCCGTATGCTGCGAATGCTGTATGCTGTACAGCTGTACTGCTGTACAACCATTGCGATACATTTTTTTTTTTTTTGCATCATTGGACTCTGTCGTCTGCCCCTCTGGCCCCTATCCTCCACTTCTAAATACCAGCTAAATAGACGACCCAACCGGGTCACATGTATCAGCAGGAAGAAATCGAACTGGCGAGTTGAACTGTGCTTCAGCCTCACCTCTATCTCGTATTCAGAGAATCCATCCATCGGTTCGAGAGTACCGTTTTCCTCGACCCGGCCTTGCAACGGCCCTTGCTGCTCCTCCGGCTGCTGCTGCTCCTGTCTACCACTGCGCCGTGTGGAGTTCAAGCGGCGAGACATGACAAATTCAAATTTCGTGCGTCCGCACCTGACGTACAATCAGCGCGCTGAGCTGTCGCAGGAGGACTGTCAACGTGGGGCGTACAGATGTCCTGTGTGCACACACGCCACGATCATCAAAACGCGACGTGATGGCGATCTTTGCCTGCGTGCGGATTGCGCACGCCGTTCAACCGTTCAAACGCCGTTCACCCCGAAATGCGTATATACGCCAGCGCTGGCGAGATTCTTGCAATCGCCAGTTCACCAATTTTTGGGTTGTGATTGGAGGTAGACAGGAAACCAAAGCCACAGCAGGTTTCCAGCCCTCAGGCAGCACCACGGCGCTAGGCCTCACTAGGACTTACCCGCCACTAACCCTAACCCTTACCCGAACCCAGCACCCCCAAATAGGTTGTGGTGCAGTGGGTAGGGCTAGGTCGCTGTACCGAGCGACTGGAGCGTGTTTTTTCTGTGCCAGTACTGGCAAATTTTCGCCGCGGGCCGTTTACCCGGGGGGGGGCGCAAATTTGATCAGCTGCACAACAAGCATATCGGACGAAAACGGCAGTCACCGGTGCCCCCAACGGCAAGTTGTGCGGGGTAACCTCACCTGGGGGTCACACACACACACACAGGAAAAACACACAGGAGCGATCACATGTGGCTGGAATCGAGAGCGTTGATAGCATGCAAGGCAGCGGGGGTCATGGGCAGCCGCCACCAGTAGTCCATTCTCCCCCTGGACTACGAGGTGCTCGTTGGAAGGAGGATGTCGATCCTCCCACCAAGGAGTCTGTTGCAGGTGTGAACAACCGAAGTCACGTGAGCTAATTGATTGCACAGCAGGACGTAGCAGCACGCTCGTGCTTCACCAACATGCACTGCACGCCAGAGAGCATGAATTATTGTGATGTACCGGTCGTTGGACCCTTGGTTGCGTGCCAACCTTGGCGTTGATGCCACGTTTGTCCGTCCGTTGTTGCACCGTGAAACGAATGAAATATCCTGTACGATCGTGGTCGTTGGACTCGCATTGGAGAGGTAAGCGTCGGCTCTATGGGTAACAGATACGCGCTTGTTCCAGCTTGCTTGGTTGCTCACCGTCACGAAAATATGGAGGTCTCCATGCGGAGGTGCCCTATGTGTGTTCCAGCTACACCGCCACCTCCAGCACCCAGATGTCTCTCCTTAGGGGCGCTGAATCACCTCTCGGTTCTACTGTATGTAGTGCCGCGCTGGAGGACGACCCGTGCTGCTGCCCCGGAGTTTTTCTTTAGGATATGGCGAACAGTTAAATAGCGCCTGCACCTATCAACTTCCAGACAATAGCTAGCACATGAGAAATTGAGGTCGAAAAGCCCAAAACCTAAGAATTTGGGCACCTTGACCGCTTGTTGGCTCTGTTATCCAAATATTGCGGCCATTCGTAGCATGGATCCTAACCCTTCGACTAGAGGATTCCCACAGGCGGGCGCGGACTGTATCATGCCTTCGCCGACATTATTGTTTTCTACGGTAATGTACAAGCACTAGAGACAACAAGTTGTTTTGTTTTTTTTTTGTTTGTTTCTCTCCCATCATTGGACTCTGCCGTCTGCCCCTCTGGCCCCTATCCTCCACTTCTACTGGCTAGACGACCCAACCGGGGTCACATAGGAGGGGGGGGTTGGACCCCCTCCTGCGGTTCATGCCTGAGGTATTTTTATCGCGAGAAGGGTACAGCAATCCCTTCCCTCGCGACTTACGAAGTCGATTATGGTTTACTAACAAACGAGCTTTGCAGCGCGTCGCTTTCATCCTAGACCAGGATTTATTTAGTGAGAAAAAAACTCTCCCTGCCGGGACTCGAACCCATGACCTGGCCCTTAGCAGGCTGCGAGGCTACCCACTAGACCACCGGGGCGACCGTGTTTACCTGTGGCAGCTCACAGATTTGTTGCAGACACTGAGGGTAGCATGTAACCCCACGCCGCCAGTAGGTGTGCCGGAGAAAGCAGCGAAACCACCCCCGTGCGATGTCTCCAATCCCCGCGCGACAATTTAAAAAATCGTCTGGTGTCTTGAGTTTCTTTGCGCACGGTGGTGCCAACTCTCCGGTTCTTATGGTATGGTTCGGAAGAGATAATGTTGACTGCACACTTTTCAAGACAAGCCATCATGCCAGACAAGCTTCTTGACCGTACACGACGTGTGCTAAAGCTCGTCGGATGCCATGATGTGCCGACACGGACAGCTTTAGGAATCCACACTCACACAACCTTTTGTGTTCGCACCCGCGTTGAGACTGACTTCTTTTCATTGGCCAGCTGGATAGCGCGGCCGACACTATTAACAAAACACACACACACACACACACACACACACACATGTTCACCTCCGCTCTGGCACAATTTCCGCGGTTTCTTGGACATTGAATAATAATCGGTCAGCGTGGGAGCGTTCTCTCCGACCCGGGCAGTACTTCTCGGAGAAGGGGGGGCACCGCCCCATGCGCCACAGAACCCAAGCGGTGCAGGGTCATCCCGACGCTCGCGCGTGGCCACGGGGGCCAGACGGGGGTGCATGGGGGCCACAGCACCTGTCGCCAATCCCCTCGGAGAAGGGCTACATGCCGTTGGTGAGAAAATTGTGTCCGATTTTTTTTCAGAGCGGTACCGAGCTTTTGTCTTGCAACGAAGGATTTTGTGATACCAACACTGCTCCTTTTAGCACCGTCAACTCTACATCTCGAGAGCTGTTGTGGACGGTTGTGGGGCAAGGTGGATTGTCAGGGTTGGTGATCCTGCTTGTTGTGGTGGTGATGTTCGCGACTGCAGCAACGAGAGATACAGCGCCGGTGCCTGCGAACCTTTCACCAGCGCCTAGCGGAATCATGGAGTAGCTTAGCCTGGTTCACTAGAAATTTCGTGACTTGACACCCACAACAACTTCCTATGTTAATTGTAGCGAAACACTACGGCTGCGTGGAACGAACCGTTAGGCAACACAAAAAAGAAGCCACAAAAAAATATGTGAGTCTCTGCCGCCCCGCGCCCTCTGCCGGTGCCAACGATCTTTGAAGGTGCCGTCTCCCACGACTTCGCCGGGACGGCGTTCCCGCACGGGGGGACGGGACGCTACTTTCCCCGGAGAGGGATTTACGACAGGTGTTGCGGAGGTGTTCGCGGTGGCGGAGGCGGTGGCGGCGGAGGTCGGGTTCGAGGGCCTCGAACTGGAGGCCCTGCGGCCTTTCGAGCCGATTGCGTTGCGGGATGTGAGCGAACTGCCAGCAAAGGAGAAAACACACTGTATAATCCCGATGCGTCAGATCAACAGCTCGCTCTTCGTTGGCAATACCCACGCCCGTTGTGAGTTTGGCGAATTTCTCTCGTTCCCGCCCATCTTCCGGTTACTAGCGATGCAGTCATTGGGGTCAAACGGCGTCCGCACGACAACCCGCTTTGCTATTCAACCTCCTGTCCTTCAGTATTCCGATGAAGCCGCTGGCCGGAGATCTAGCATTCTCATTGAGGAAGGCGCAGACGAGCACTTCTCAGGCATGACACCACTCCCACCGCCACAATGTGCACCGCTTCACGTTTTACCCCGCAGGAAAAACTGCCACCGGCGCCACCGGCACCGCCGCTCGAGCTCCCCTGGCGGGCGCCGCCCCCCGGCTTTGACGCTCGCACCTTGCGCCGGCAAGCCTCGGCGCTTCGCGGGGAGGCGGCGGCGGCCCACCGCGACGAAGAGGCGGTGAGGTGCTCGACCTTGAGGCTGGCGGGAATTCTGAGAGAGACCATCGAGAACGGGAAGGAGAACGCCGCTTTGGCGAGGGAGAGGCTGGGTTGCCTGCACGCGGCGCTGCGGCGACTGAGGGAGGAGAGAGCGAGGCAGGGGGTTGCGGTGAACGCGGCAGTCACATGGCAGGAGTCGCTGGAGGAGCTCAGGTACGACAAGTAGGAATTTTTCTGAGAGATTGTGGGGAGGCCAGGGGGTAGTCGTGGAGCAATGACGAAGTCGTCGTAGTTGGTGTTGACTACCTCTATGCTGCATTGGGGGTCCACAGGTTGCACTTGTTGTCCTGTGGCAAGAAGTGCGTACCTTTCTCGTCCACACGGTTTGCGGTGACGAGTCGTTTCGTACCGAAAGGTTGCTCATCCTTTTATAAACCAACTGAAGGCGGGAGCGCACGGGAGTGACTTCTGGCTGCTAAGACTGACGCCGGGGTCAGCCGTATACCGATCACGCTGGAGGGCTGGAGCGATGGTTGTCCTGGCTCGTAGGTTGTACATTCCCCTGAGCGCCTTCGATGCTGCGCTTCCCACAATCATCCAACCGGCTTGTGTACATTCTTCGCGACCGGGCTCTGTGTCTTCGATTACAGGGAAAAACTAGAATCATTGGAAGAGCGACGGCGGAGGGCGGAGCGGGCCAAGAGCGACGTGCAGCGAGCGCTGCGGGCGGCTGTCGATGCCAACGGGTAAACGAAGAAGTAGCATGTGGCAGTTATGGGGAGGCTGATCTTGTTGGTTGGGAACTTAAAGCGGTATCCAAAGTAAAATCACAAAGGACGACGGCCGGAGAAAACCGTTGCTCGGCGGCAGCACTCAACGCAAGATGTTATCATGCCGGACGAACATGCTGTTGCATGTCTGAAGCTTTCGCGTGCGAGTCCAGCGGTTTGGCTGACAAAGTGGGGGGCGGTGGGACCGTCGTCCTCAATTCCGGGAACGGGATGGGTGGTGTTTTGCACGAGGGCCTCGGTGTGTGGTGCGTAAAGCTGAAGTGCGTTTTCCTCATGGGAGGTTGTTGGTGGAACCCTGTGGACGTCATCCCATGTTCTACCAACGTTTTCTGCCTCGCGCTCGAGAGAGGCGACAAGTGATTTTCGTGGGATGTCGTTCAACACCGTCGAGCCGTTCTTGCCGTGCATCAATTTTTCAGGGCAGCGGAGGCGGAGGTAATACCCTTGGAACGCGCGCTCGAAGCCGCGTGGAGGCGGGACGAGGTTGCCGAGGAGATGGAGCGGCAGGAACGGCAAGAGGAACTTGCGGACGCTTTCTTTCGCCGTCGCCGCCGACGCCGGGGGTCCCGTTCCGAACCTCGCCGGGACTCTTGTTCCACCGGAGAGCTCATGCATTCGGCTCTAGCGGAAGAAAGAAACGGCAGGCGACTGCCTGCCGATGTCGGGGATGGCGAGGGTGGCGAGGGCAATGGTGATGGGGCAGCAGCAGCAGCAGCAGCAGCAACCGTAGTCGACAACATTGATGACACCGGCAACGGCGGGAGAATTGAACGGGGTGGCCCTTGCGGCGGCGAAGGAGACGGCGACTACGGTCGCTACGGTTTCAAGAGCCCCACGGCCCATGTTACCTCCCCGCTCCTCCTCCCGACCCTGTCGTGGGGTTTCAAAGTCTTCGTGGAGGCTTGTCGGCGGAGCCAGGGCATGCGGCGGCTAGCCGCCGCGCGGCAGGAGCGGGCCGAGGCCGAACGGCGAGAGGTCTTGAGGGAGGCGTTAGCGGCGTGGGCCGTCGGGGCTGCCTTGGAGCGCGGGGGGCGCGAGGCCCGCCAGAGGAGAGCGGTCGAGGCGGCTCGGCTTTGTCTTGCCCGGTGGAGGCTGTTCGCCGCCTTGGAACGAAGGTAATGGCAGGCAACAGGACGGGGATCTGATGAAAATAATGAGGCGGGGATATTGGGAGTCGCTGAAGTTTTTTTGCAATGCTATGGCATCCTGGTTTGGGTTAGCAGTAGTCGAGTCAGAGGGAACGGCAGGATCTGGCGCCAAGATCGATTGAACCACCCCAGTGACAAGTCTGTTTGGTTCGGGGATAGCACCTTTTTTTTTTTCGTTTTCGTCTGAACGTCCTCCCATACTTCGCTCTTACGATACGTGGCAATCACTTTTGCGGCAGAAAGTAGGATGCGATGTTTTGTTGATGGAGAGGTTGCGGTGGGCGACTGTTAGATCTTCTAGTCCTCGTCCCTGCCTTTGTTGATTCTCTGTCCCAAGCTGTGTTTGGCGTCTTGTTGTGTGCGCTGCAAGCATCGTTTGGCCCGACATGCGTGATGAGGTCCAAGCCAGTTTGAATGGAGATCGTGTGAACGTTTTTCCGGCAGCAACGATGAGGGATTGCATCTTGTGTACCTCGCGAGTGCGGACGGCGGGCTAACGAAGCCTTTCCCCACTACCGCCTTCGACAAGGTTCCGCGCAGAACGATGGCGACGATCCTGCAAGCGCGTGATAGACGTGTGGCGTAGCGCGGTCACAGAAGCATGGCGCGACCGCGATTTGGACCGGAGGCGCGAAGCACTTGTCCTGCGTCGTTGTTTTCGGGGATGGAGAGTGCTCCGGGCCAGGTGCATCCTAACACCGCAGGTGCCATCCCGCTTTGAGGATCGCGGCCTTGTCAGGCGTTGTCTGGTCGTTAGCTCTCCGCATCCAAACATCGATATTGCGTTTTTCCAAGCTCATGGTCGCGGTTGCTGCACCTAGAGTGAAAGGGGGAACGTCGTGTTCTTGGCACAGCGTGTGCTTAGCGGTCGCACATAGAACCCCGCGCTACAAAAATTAGACGCACCTCCTTCCTGTCCCTAATGGCAACACTCTTGCCGCCGTTGCGTACTGATAGCTACCAACATCGCAGGCTCGCCTGCGTGCTGCATGCACCCATTGACCAAACCTCTGCGTGCTGCTGCCTGCTTACCTATACTTTGTTTGTCCACTTGGTGTGGAAACATTGCCGGTCTATTTGTAGGAGTATCTGGAGCGGCGCCACACCGCCGACCGGCACCGCCTTGGCCGCCTGTTCGATAGGTGGCACTTCGCCGCCCTCGCCTCCTCCGCTTCCTCTACGGCCATCGTGACCGGCGTCCGCCGTCGGCGCGACGTGGACACCCTCGCCCACAGCTTTCGTGCCTGGGCTTCTCTCTCTCGGGCCCGCCGCTGGCGACGTCGACGAGCACTGCGCCGCGGGCTGGAAGTCTTGGCCTCCTTTGCGGGAAGGGAGGGTGGGGTTATGTGGGCGTCGCAGACGTTTTCGAACAGCCGGTGGCACAGGCCGCGCACCGGGGTTGAAGGGGAGGTAAGACGAGGATCGACGGCGCCTTTGCCGGCAGAGTTGTCCCTGGCGCACTGGGGAGGGGGAAGCCGGGGTCGAAGATGTGTCCGGGAGGGAGGACTTGAAACCCATGACTTGGAAGCCGTGGCAAGCGCGCACCGGAGGCGGGCCGCCTTGTCGAGAGGTTTTCTGGCGCTGCTGCACCAGGGTTCGCGGCAAATCAGGGTGGGGAGGGGCCGATGGTTCTGCGTCCCCGGGGGTGGGGGGAAAGGAGGCGTTGTGGTCAGCGTGCGGGCGGCACGAATAGGGCTTCTGAGGTGGTGTGGGGCCGCGAGGGCGAGGGGCCGAGCGACGGAGAGCATGGAGGAGGCTGAGGTTGTGTGGAGGCGGAAGAGGCTGGCGGGAGCCGTGAAGAAGCTGAAGCGTTTTGCTGTGGTGGCAGCGCGCCAGAGGAGGGTTGATCGGAAGAACGTTTTGAGGAGATCGTTCGTGGCGCTACGGCAGGTGCGTGTCAGCGAGGCGGCCACGCTTCGGTGTTCCAAAGTGATGTCACGTGAAAATACTCTACACGGAATCACGACCATCGCGCCCCAGCCTTAAACTCACTTGCTACCTTCGACAAGCCCGTGTTTGGCAGCCTCGTCGAGATCCTCAGTTCCTTCTCTCGCATATGTATGGCTACACGACCCGTTCTGCTCCTTTCAGAAAATAACTCTTGATCGCCAAGCGTCACTCACCCCCCCTTGTTTACGTTACTCGTACAAGGCAGGGGTGCGCCATTTCTAGGCGACAAAAATCCGCGTGCAGCGCACTCCAGAATGCTCTTGTCTCCCGGCGGTTGGGCCTCCTCGGGTCTGCGATGGCTAGGCTAGCGGGCGCCGGCAGTAGCGGTCCGGCGGCAATAGCGGCGGCGACGGCGGCTGCACCGGCGGCAAGACGGCGGCGAGAGAGGGAAGCACTTGGGGCGGCGTGGAGGTGGTGGGTCGGTGGTTGGCTGCGGCGGCAGGCAGAAGGGATTCGGTGAGGAGATTTTTTTTTTTATGACGTGAGTGGAGGTTTTCTCTTGGTCGTTTTGGGCATTCTGTGGTGGTGGGTTTGTTGTGTAACGTGTTGAAGGTGGTGGTGCTTGTTGCGGTCTTGGAAGAGATTTTTTTTTTGTCGTCGCCGTTGCTTGCGATACTTTCTTGTTTCTGCAACTGCGGAGGGTTGTAGCAACCAAGGGCGGGCGTAATGAAACGAAATAATTTGCACCACATTTCTCGCCCGTGTTGGGACTCTTGCACACAGAGCTTGCCTCCGTGTTGAGGCGGGTTCTTGCTCGTTTCTGCGGGCTGTGTGTTTCTCAGCCGCTTCCACCGGCGCCGCTGCTTGTGCTGCTGGCGCTGCTGCTACCTCCAGCTGCTAACCGTCTCGTCCCCTCCAACGGCCTTGTCCAGGACACGCGAAGTCGAAGCGCGGCGCCGAGCAAAGCGAGATCGAGACCTCGCGGAACAGCTGGAGCAGGTGCGCGCAGGTTCGGGGGTGCGCCCTCCCATTTCTCCTTCCTCGCCACAAGTAGCCGTTGAAACGCAGCCACGCGACCAATGAATCCCTGTGGGAGGGAGAGCAGCGTCCCTACTCCAGGCAGAAAGTATGCCGAACAGTTCGGCTCTCGGCAACACCTTTCACGATAGGACTACTGCAGGGATGGGCACATCCGGAGTACCGTCGCGAACATTCTCTGGACGGTGCACTGCCCGCTGCCGTTTTCGCGTTTCCGCTTTGCTGCGACGAGGGCGATGTGTTTTTTTGCCCGCACGTGCTCGCGAGCGACCGTCCGCGGGAGGACCTCCCTCGGAGCGCGTACGGGGCGCTCGTCACGATTGCCTGTCTACCCTGCCTTCATCCTCATCCAGCTTGGACCCGCTATGTCTGTTTCCGACGATTTTGTTTGTTTTTTGGTGTTTCTTTTTTTTGTGGGGGTCTAGGTGCATCAAGACTCCGCCGCGCTACAGAAGGAAGCCGTTGCCGTGGAGACTGAGCTGCAGCGAACCAAGATTATGGTGCTAGAGCAGGAAGAAGGTCGGCAGGGCTGACTCACCACTCGCGTGCACTCGTCCATTGCACTATTTAGTAGGATGGGCGAATTACAGGACAGGACGACCGGATACACACCTCGCACATAAATGCAGGCTTACCTTGGCCGCCCTACGTATGATAGTCGATTCGACAAGGAAGTCTTTGTCTACCACAAGTTAATCTGCCGCAATAAGGACATGGTTAAATAGTTTGTGGGAAGGATGCCAATTCGAATCATTTCGTGATGTGTTGGTTGACTTTTCTTCCTGACCGCTTTTTGGGGGCTCGCGGTGCTTTTTTTCGACGCTTGTCGGCACAAAGGTTGGTGCCAAGGTTGTTCTGCAAGATGCCGAAAACAGTAGAGGTTCACAAACAAAGCTCGTGCCCGCATTGGGTGCAGAGCGACAGACGCAAGTGACGGAGATGGCGGAGTTTGAACATCGCTGAGTCGTGATTTTTTAAAAAGAGATCCACCACCGCATTTTTTTCGAATGAAACGGTGTTTTATGGTGTGAAAATGACTCAGAGGTTGACTAACATTCCGAGTTTTGCATCTCTGACCATGTCTGTTTTTATTCTCTACGCTCGGTCGTGGCCGAGGCCACCAACAGTGTATGCTCGTGACGATCGCGTCGAAGCCAGCTGCCCGCTGCTTCCATAACGCCGAACTGCCGTCTGTATTGAAGGGTCGACTCTTGGAGCACGGTCGTTAATGACACTTTGATACCGGCTTCTTTTGCGATGCCATTTTGCTCACATGCATCGATGGGTCTGGATCAGCTCTCGAGGCTTCCAGGAGGTCTTTGGCGGAAGCGTCTGCAGCGGCCGCGGCCGTCAAATCTCGCCTTGGCCCTGCCGCTCGTTTCGACACCGTCCACGCCTCCATGACCACGAAGGCGAGCAAGCCTTCTGTTGACGTTGTAAGCAAGACTCCTGTTGCAGTGGTAAGCAAGACCGCTGTTGACGCGGTAAGACTCCTGTTGATGTGGCAAGCAAGACTCGTGCTGCAGTGGTAAGCAAGGCTGTTGACGTGGCGAGCTAGACTTTTGAGGTGGCAAGCCCAGGCAATTGGCATAATAAAGCAAGACTGCTGAGGCAAACCAAGACTGTTGGCAATGAAAAGCAAAACTGTTGAGGGTGGCAAGCAAAGAAGGCAGGTAGAGGAAGGTTCTCAGACCGTTGAAGTCACGTGACACAGATGGAAATAGTATTCAACTTGTCTCACACGTAGGGTTAGGAATACGGATAGTGTCGAGTGCACGATAGGGCCGGCCAAACCCCTGGTACTAGTGTACTAGTGTACTAGTACTAGTGTACTAGTGTACTAGTGCACTAGTGTACTAGTGTACTAGTGCACTAGTACTAGTGTACTAGTGTACTAGTGTACGGCTTCATGCGGAACCACCACTGCCTGCTGTGCCGAGGACTCGCAGGACGGCCGACAGGGCACGAGGCGGCCTGCTCGTCAGACCGCCGCCGCCCGTGTGCTCGTTTCCGCCGAAGCTCGCCAAAGGGCGGCGGCGGCGAAGGCGGCCGAACGTCGAGAGCGGGCGGCGGCGGAAGCCCGCGGAAAGCTTCTCGGCCAGGAGGAGGCTGACCAGGCGGCCTTAGAGGTGGGGGATGCTGGCCCCCTCGGAGTATTGTGGTAGTTTAGTGTATATTGATGATGCCGTTTCTACTCCACATTCGTTTTGGGGTGTTTTTATCTTTTTGGCCAGGTTGTTGTTGTTGTTGTTGTTGTTGTTGTTGTTGTTGTTGTTGTTGTTGTTTTCACATTGAAAACCGTTCCGATTTTTCTCTACCCAGTACCTCCATATGTCCGCACTGATCCAATACTTGACGCGGTCGATTCCCGTGGTCACAGGCTAACTTACCCTAAAAAGGTACACTCAAATAAGCTAGCCCCGAGGGGGTCCGAAAGTCAATAGAAACCAACGACAGAAATTCTGGAGTGCTCCGCTCCCTCTGCGCGCAATGCGAGGTAACAACTGAAACTAAGAGTCAGGATCACGGCCCAGAGAGAAAGAGGTACACCCTCTTGGTTCAATCCTGGTACTTCACAACGCAAGCCGAGACAAGGCCATCTGACACAGAAAAAGAGAGAAAAGAGAGAGAAAGAGAGAGAAAAAGAGGAAAAATAAAGGAAGCAGAAAGGAAAGAGAAAAGAAAACAAAAAAGAGCGAGGACAAAAAGGGACCAAGCCGTAACAAGAAATAAGAGATAGAAAAAGGCACACGGTGAAGAGACCACTACCGAACATGCAAACACGCAAACATGGCCACCAACCAGCGATACATTACAATGGTACGTCATCACTAGTGGGGCGTTGGTGCAAAAGGTGCAGCGTTGGGGGGGGGGAATTGGACAAAAGAAGTTCAATCTGGCACATATCGCGCCACTCGGTCCGTCTCTTCTCGTTTGCTTTCTTCCCTCGCCGTTTCGTCCGTCTCCTGCCCCCCTCCCGCCCCATTGGTTGTTGGCTTGTGGTCTCGTTTGAGCGCCCGTTGTCGGCTGGCCTCCTCTTCCTTCTTGTGCCAGGAGGTCATGAACCTCTCAGCTCCCTGCAGCACCGCCGCATGCCAGGGTAATCCCCCCTCCACCTTCGCGGCTTCCGTCCACTTTAACTTCGGTACCGTGTCTTTCGGCACCGGGATTCCGAGACAACATGGATCGGTTTTCGTAGATCCGTGGTCGGCCCCGAATGCCTTCAGGTCGTCGTGCACACACTTCGGCCAGTTCTGTTTCTTTCCCCCCCCCACGTCGCTTCTCCCCCCTATCGGTAGAACATACCGGATAGCTCTGTCGATAAACTAGTTTGTTTTGAAAGCGGGTAAGAACGGTAGGTGTGTTTCCCCTCGCCTCAGCTTTTTTGCAATCCGGCGAGGCATGGACAGAGGTTTTATTGTCCCACGAGAAACGAAACTTCAAGCTCTTTTCAATCCGGTGGTGGCGGTACGATAATCGATTGGTTCTGTATGTACCACGCCCGCACCAATCGGCAGCCGTTTACGTGTACAGTAGTTGTCCCTGTATCAGGCCGCATGAGTATGGCCGGTCGCCCTATAGATGTGTGAAATCCAGTAGACCAGGTGAAATATTCAAGTTGTGGCATGCAATGACGGTGCCCGGTGTAATGCCAGTCAAATCCCTTCGCACTATGCAGCCTACACTGTAAAACGTTCAACCCGACTCTAGCGGTACGCCAACCCGCATGTGCATTGAAACCGATCACGTAGCATGCTCCTAGCTTTGACTACCGTGGTGTGATTCACCGTGTGCCTATCCCATCCCATGTCGTCCTCGCATTCGCGATTGGTTGGTGCTCCCGCGGAGGCAAGGACTGGCAAGAAAAATGATATTTTCGCGATGTCCCACTTCCTGTGTATTCCACGCTGCATCAAAGCATTCACCTTCCGCGTGGACCCCTCCTATCTCACAAGCCCGTCCTCTAGGGTGCTATGGACAGCTCTACTGCACGCCGCCGTCCATATTCCGGGAGTTCGAATTATCCACCTGATGTTTTTTTTGCGTCCCCGAAGGGTGCTCTAGAGGCAGCAAGGCGGTACCGGGAAGCGGTCGAGCGAGGACAAGCGCGGGTCGAGGACGCAGAGGCGGACAGGCGTCGAATGCAAGCATCAGCGGCAAAGCTGCTGGAGAGGGTGGACGAACTCACGAGGAAGGCTGAGGAAGAAGCCATGAAGGTACCGCCGTCCAGCCTACCATTTGGTGTGTGAATGATGTAATCCAACAGAAGAAGCCATGAAGGTACCGCCGTCCAGCCTACCATTTGGTGTGTGAATGATGTAATCCAACAGAAGAAGCCATGAAGGTACCGCCGTCCAGCCTACCATTTGGTGTGTGAATGATGTGATCCAACAGATTCTTCGAATATTGGGGTTCATGCCTTTGACCGGACTGCGTCGAGAGAACGGGGTCCGGCCGGATGAGCCCACGAAGAAAAGGAGCGTGAAGCGACCGCAATAACTTCCGATCTTTGCCGACAAGACTATCCGCTTTGCGGACATCCGCGATTTTCTTTTGAAGACGGGTCCATTTCGCTGGGATGAGTCCCGTCAATAGGCTTTGCATTCTGCGCGACACCATGCGCCTTGAAATAATGGTGGCCTTGAAGCGGGGACGACTCGAGTTTTCAGTTGTGGATGCTTCGACGTTGGGGCGTTGTTCGTGACCCGAAGGTGTGTGCAAGGGAAGGACACTTCTTACGGGGACTGTTAATTTGTAAATGAGGGGTCGGCCCAACATACCGGGGAGGAAGCCTCGCGGGAATCAGGAAACCACTCGCGCATCGCCAGCTCTCTCTCTCTCTCTGGTCTCAACGCGGCATGATGCTTAAAAATTCACACAAGATGAGATGGTTATTGGAAAACATACATACAGTCACAGAAATACTACCCATATATATGTTGATATGCCGGGATGAAAAGGGGTGGGTAGAAAAAGGACGCCGACGAACACAGCCTACAAACTCGTGTGTGAAGCGGGTGCCCGGGCTGGAAGGCACAACAACCGATACTTTCAGTCGCGAACGCGCAAGTCTGCTATTTTCATGGCGGACGAAGTGACGCGGGCATAGAAAAAGGTCGGGGAAGACAGAATCGGCTCTTTCAAGCGTGTGGACGGAATAATATAGAATCTCGAAGGGCAGCCTTCCAATCACCAGCCAAGATATCTACTTGTTTCCATATCGCAACGCGCCTGTTACTTGACGCTCTAGCTTCTCGTCACCCAATCGCCTGGCCAATGACAAGGGTGCCCGGGAGGCCTCGTCGGCAGAAAGCGAGCGCGCGGCTCTCTCCCTCGCGGCTTCCATGGCAGAAGCCAGGGCTAGGGAGATGATGGTCATCCTGGACGAGCGAGAGAGGGAGGCCGCCAAGCTAAGGCGGGCGCTGGCTGCCAAGGACGCAAAGCTCAAGGAAAGGCTTCTCCGCCGTCGTGCATCGGCACCTGTCGACGCGACGGAGGTTTCCCCGTCACACCAAGGAGGAACGGCACCGCTTCTGTCTGGAGCGGGGGTTGTTGCTGCTACTGATGCTCCATTGGCAGCGTGCGATATATATGTGAGGAGTTTTCTTCGTCAGGACTCTGTGGTGTGACGTTAGGGGTTGGTGGATATAGGCACGTCGGCTGGTTAGCATACGAGACGAGGGGAATGGAGCCATGCTTGCCACAGTTGTCGACCTGCGCCAGTCGAGACGACTACTACATGAAGACGCCAGCTTGAGAGTTCGAAGGCGCATATGTCCATGGCCGCGATCGGCTCGATAACCGCAAGCTTATATTGCACTGCGGGTCTCATTTTCTCTCTCTGGTGGATCAAGCGATCGATATTTAGGTCATCCTCAAAAATGTTTGCACAGTTGGATCTTCACACGCTTTGGTATCCCGACGCTTATTCACCCAACACCCCCCCGTGTTTTCTGACTCATGCCTTTCTTTCGCGCACGAACTTTCTATTGTTCCTTTGTACTACCCAAACCTCTACGTCTCAGGAGCTGAAGGAGAGCATCGCCCTGCTACAGAAGAAGGTCGAATCGTCCGCGAAAGGCGTTTCGTAGCAACAGGTTGCTCGGTCTCCCTGCTCGGCGTCCCGATTTTCACGGGATATGTGTTGCCGCCTTAGTAGGGTGTTCGAGAGTTCAGTGATGACTGCCTTTTGGAGATTTATCTACATTTCCCTAATTTTTGGCATGATCGTCGGTTCGAGATCGGCGGTTGGTTGGTCTTGCTCGACCTAATACGTGAGTTTAGCCCGATGATGGTCAGGGGGTCCAAGTATTTTCCATGACAGAGATAAACGTGTTACCCGCTTCCGAGTCGAACTCTCCTCTCCTTCGTACCTCCGAGCGCCTTCTCCTCTTCTTGAAAAAATATATTCACGTGGCCCCGGATGGACCGTCTTTTGTAGAAAACGGGACGGTAGTTATTGGGAGGTAGACACTGCAAGCGATGCGATGGCAAGGAATGCCATGACCAAGGAGTGAATGCTGGTCCCTTTTGCCGTGCAATGGAACTTTCGTCTTTTCCCGCGCTTGTCAGGGAGACTCCCTGGCTGACTGCCATATATATATATATATATATTGCCGTAGAATCTGTGGACAGATATATATATATATATTTGTCCATGAGCTACTTCCCTGCGAGGGCTGATGGCGAGCTTTGGGAACCGAGTGATATGGCATGGCATAGTGTTTTCCGAGTGTGACGTAGCGGCAGACTTGATACATCATCTGGTTCCCGCCCCAAGGACACACACCAGAATAGACGACACTGCTGTTGGTTTCAGGCTCAGCGGACAGATGACGCATTCTCCGGAAAGAAGCTGACATATTGACTCAGTCCTGTTGACAAGACGTGCAGCTAGCTTTAGGTGGGAGGGTGGCATGTCTCACGGAGACTTGTTAGCCTGTGGGCTTCTCCGATTGCCCAGCTTTCTGGAGTTAAGAGAAGACACACACCATCATATTGATCCAAACGTGCAAGGAAAGGGAACCAGTATGTGCTGCAGTTGTATCGACAAAATGCTTGTATGTTTTGTTTTGTTGCACAAACACTCGTGAAGATGGAACTCTTTGTCTGGTGGTTGGCAGTTGTTCAACGGACAACTGTTTTCAGCCGACCGCTTTCGTACTCTCTCTCTGGTCTCGACTCCAAGTTAGTAGTCCTTCCCGCCTGCGATTTGATGGAATGGTCTCAGGGTGAGATATATGCGCTGAGTGTATGAAATCCGCCGCTTCCTGCTGCAAAATTCAGAATCTGTTACAGATACAGGTGGCGGTATTTTCCTCCGCTATCTCCTGTGTTGTTGTTGTTGTTGTTGACTTCACATTAAAAACCGTATGCCAGTTGCTGAATGCCAAAATCTTGCAAAGACTCTCAGTCCGTGGTCACGAAAGTGCTAGAGCCATCTGAGGATCTAAAGAACACGCACACGTAGCAAGAAAAAGGTATCCAAGAGCCCGAAGAGGTACTACTACACCTATATATAATCCCTGCAGCACCGTACGCGTGCCCAAAACTGAACTACACGTCCGTCTCACCGTTCGACTACAGCAACATCACCCCCTACCTGTCCCACTCTGTACCAAAACGAATGATTGCCGACTACAGCATACTTGCTGTCTGAAGTGCTGTCTGTACAAAAACACCATGGTAGGCATGGAACAAGAAGCTGGCGGGGCACAAAGCTGCTG
>CACKRE030000072.1:5839-24125 GCA_902602495.3 Ectocarpus sp. CCAP 1310/34 | reverse complement strand
CTACAACCCATGTCTAAGCAAAAGCTTGTCGAGGAGCGAGGGGAAGAAGGGAGAATGCGCGTCTTTTATTCTGTATGCACGCCTGTTGGTTTTGTTGTCCGTTGTGTGTCACGCATTTTTTTGTGGCGGTGCGCTGCTTGCCGGGCTTGCCGCGAGCATCTTCCCGTGCCTGGTATCCTCCCGTGCCGGTACCGAAGGGGCCTGGCATGTGTCTGACATGTTCCTCCGGGGGCGGGATACGGTGTTGGGAGGTTCTGAGACGTTCCGAGGCTATTCGATGTTCTGCCGTGCGGTGACGTGGAGGTCGATTTCCGCTCGATTTCCGCCGTCCGTAAGTGGACACAACAAGTGGGTACAATTTGGACAAAAGTGGGTCAAAATATAGACAAGTGGGTACGTACAGGAAAAAAATTGTTGACGCCGGTGGGTATACCCACCGCGATGTCGGACAAAAGTGGGTACTCTGTTGAGACCCTGCGCGCCTCGGCGGTATTAGGGCCAAATGTGTGCCTGAAAGTGGGAAAAAATCGACGCCCGTGCTGTGTGTGATCCCTGGCTGTGTAGCGCAGGTGTCAGAATGGAGTTTTGAGTCGTTTGGGGACCGCCGATGGAGTGCGCGCGCGCTGAATTTTCGAGTACCCCCTTTTGTCCGAGAATGGGGTGGGTATACCCACTTTTGTCTATTTCCCTTTTATTTTTATGGCGAGAAGGGTCCAGCCGTCCCTTTCCCTCGTCAACGGTGCTAACGTCGAAGTTTGGTACTCACGAGAGCTTGTCAGCTATATTTCGCTTTCAACCGCACATTTTGTAAACTTTTCACTCCATGGGAATTCGAACTCACGACCTTTGCGACTAGCGGATTACGAGGACACCACCACTGGACCACCGGGGCGACCGGTGTGTGATACATCCTCCGGAAGAGCTTCCGCTTCTTGAGGTCAGCAGCGTGATCCTCCCAAACCAGGCGCCGTGGCTCGTGGATAGCCGCACGCATCTTGTTAGCGCTAGCGTACACAGCTACAGAGGTGACCACTGCCGCCGCACTCAGCACCAGCACCACCGCAGCAGCAGCTGCAATCATCTGCCGCACCAGCTCTGGCGACCGGATTTGAGCTACATGTATATATGTGCGCAGGTACGTGGCCGTGCATCGGTCATTTGGATCTCCGGGGTATCTCCGGTAGTCTAGTGGTATCTTTGGCAGGTTGTCACGCATTCCGTGCTGTCACTTGTTCCGAGTTCCGAATGTGCCTTGCGGCTGTTGCTCGCGTGCCTCGGTGTTCGTGATGCACCCTGGTGCCCACTTTCTTCCGTTGCTTGTGTCTACGACGACGACCAATAAAACGACTTTACAATCTCTTCACATTGTCAACCGGGACAGCCGTGCTTATCCAGCAGCACTCGGCTTGGGGCCAATCAACAGCTGTTGAGTCGTGCAATGTTCGGGCGGGCGGGCAACGAACAGAAAAAATATATATTGCGGCATCGATGGGCAAAAAGAAGGGAGGGTACCGATCAGGGGAGACAGATCGAACGAAGAAGAAACATTTTTTCTCCGAATACACACAACACAACCACACAACCTCGCCCCCGCACTTACTTCACAACCACACCCACCCCACTAAGTCTGCAACAACAGCAACAACAAGACCACAGGTAGGTCCCGACACCTTACTTACTCTTTTCGCGCAGGTACGAACAAACTAAATTCAATAGCCTGGTGTGTAAGCCTACCATTAGGCACTGTATTTTTGGGCAAGAGGTACATCGCTGAGAGCTTGGATGGATATAGTGATCGCTCGGTGCTTGTTTCTCGCGTTGGGTCGGGTCGGGACAAGGAAGAGAGATGATGACGGAACGCAACGACCGCTAAAGCTGTTTTCGCCGAGAAGGCTGCGGGCGGTAGGCCGTGGGCGCTATACAGCAGTGTATTGGTGTCGACGACCGACGGACGTGTCGACCTCTTCCCCTCACGCACGCGTGGCGTGTCCTCTCACGCGCATGAAGTCCATGAGGAACGACCGCGTGGGATGATGATGTGAATTCCTCTTGACGCATTTTTTCCGGTGGCGGTTGCGTTGTGCCGAAATTGAGATGGGTTTCGCCAGGCCCGCCCGCCCGTCGGCATGCACGTGTGCTCCCGCTCAAGGTGCAAGGAGGTGTGAGGGGAGTGTGAAGTGGTGGTCGTGTGATACTGAGATTGCATGTTTATCGTGGACGGTGTGCATGTTTATGTTGGGTAGCAAGAAGTGGAGGCGGATGAACAAGGATGCCATGGCCAGGCGTGTGCCATAGTCGTTAGACCATTGACCTTGCATCCCTACAAAGCCGGGACGGAGCACGCCGGGTTCTCACCGGACCAGGCTTTCACATCACCAAGCGCGAAGCGCCGTGAGGTATTCGGCGATTCGCATGAATAGTGTGCTGCATCCTGCTAAGGGTGTTCGGCATCTTGTGATTACCTCCTTGCGTATGGATGACAGCTGCGTATGACTAAATCTGTCTTCTGGTGCGTTCACAGATATAAGCGTTGTGCAACTGCCTCGATTCTTGACCATTTTAACACAACTTGGTGCGATCATCCCCCTTGCGCGGAGTGAGGGTTCTCCACCCCGCACAACATGATCTACTCGACCACCATTATTATGGTTACCACCAAAGAAAAAGGGGGGGGAGGGGGGGAGGGGATAAGTCAAGTACGGGATCGGCACGCACGGTGACTCGCGCCGCTCGGTCCACCTCTTCGCGTTTCCTGCCTTTCCTCGCCGTCTCGTCTGCATGCTGTACCCTTCCCACCCCCGTGCTTTTTTTGCTTTGCAAAGAGACAAATCTCCGACGGTGCGATTCTTGTCACTCTCCCAGTGACAAGATACCCCGATGGAGCTATATCTTTCAACACTTCGTATGTGTACACATGGTTGGTAATACTCCCGACAGGTGTCCTCAACATCACCCCCCCCTCAATGCGCCACAAGTCCATCCGTGCTAAAGATGTGGTTTTGGCGGCCAGAGATATGATGAGTGGCTCATGGAGACGCATGTATCGAAGTTAACCTACCTGGTACACCATCATCAACTCGGCCTGATCATCGTACATACAACGCGTGATAAAAACACACGGAGTCTTGAGACGGAGTGATGATAGATAGATGTGGTCCATACTAGCATAGTCCAGAAAAAAATGAACTTCGCATGATCATGCTAGCGTAGCACGCTATGCTGTGGGGTTGATGAGGGATAAACTTGTGATGAGGTAACCCTCCGGCAAGTTTGTCTATTCATCATAATAATAATCCTGATGAGAGATAGACTTGTAATGAGGTGACCCTCCGGCAAGTCTGTCTATTCATCATAAAATGAATATATTTTTTTGTGTGTTCACTTCAAATCAGCGCTCATAGCACTGGTGCCGTTCACTCCAACCCGTGGCCACACAGGAGAGCCCCTCTCTAACCTCCCCTCCTGCGGTACTTTGCCTTCGATTTCAAATGCGTGAAGAGTTCAGCACTCTCTTCCCTCTGTGTACACACGAACTAGCGCTATCCACTAGGCCAGGAGCGGCAGCGAGAGAAAAACTCACTGTGGAAGAAAAGCTCGCTTACGCCGGGATTCCAACCCCTGACCTAACCTCTAGAAGGCTTCGAGGATATCAACTTGACCACCGGGGCGACCGGTAATATTGCAATATGAGGGATAAATCTGTAATGAGGTTACCCTCTGGCAAGTATATCTATTCATCAAGGATAAGATCTTGATGAGGGATGAACTTGTAATGAGGTTACCCTCTGGCAAGTTTATCTATTCATCAAAAATATGATCTTGATGAGGGATGAACTTGTAATGAGGTTACCCTCTGGCAAGTTTATCTATTCATCAAAAATATGATCTTGATGAGGGATGAACTTGTAATGAGGTGACCCGCTGGCAAAATTATCGATTCATCAAAATAAGATCTTGATGAGGGATGAACTGGTAATGAGGTGACCCTCTGGTAAGTTTTATCTATTCATCAAAAGTTACGATCTTGGTATAGCGGTGGTTTTGTTCAACTCTCCTCGCAAGTATTTCCCCAATAAATTAGTAAAAAGATAGGTTGTTTCCAATGGATACAACCAACCACCGTGGCTAGCTACTGGTCCTGTGCTAAATATAACACAGAATATTAGTAGAAGAATATGTCCCAAGTTTCGGAACAGATACAAGAGATGACAACTGTTAGGAACGACAGAATAAATCAGTCGTTTGATTTCCGGGCCCGAGTTCGCTTTCGGTTGCTAGTACGGCAGGGTAATTGAGTATCACTCTGTGTCGTAGCAGAACGCGACTTGGGTAATGAAACCTCCTCTAGACGCCTTCGTTGTCGTTTCCTGGTTTTGTTCAATGGCTCGGAGCCACGTGGCGTAACCAATTTTCGACTTGAAGGTTCTTGAGGAGTAGATACCTGTTTTCGTTTTCGTTTCCCTGTTTTACTGGGTGATTTTGGGCCTCCCTGTTCCACTGGGGCACGAGACGAAGATTTATCAGACTGCGCGATGTCCAAACCACAACGGATTCGGTAGGCATTATCATTTCTTGACATTGTGGAATTTCGTCTGCTCTATATTGAAAGTCTGACTCAGGGCCGTATCCTCGAAGATGCAAACGTTACGTGTAAAACAACATATTGGTGAAATTGAGAGCGAAGCATGAAATTGATGAGAGCGAAGCATGAAATTGAGAGGGAAAGCCAAAACATTTGAAATTCGGGTCCAGACGCCTCTTGCCATTTCTTGGGAAGTTGGTGGCGGGCTCTTCCAAGAAGCGGCGCAAATTGAAGGTCTCATCAGCAGCGTCACGAGCATATGCGTGTCATCGTCATCGGATGCTGCAGCTTGGAGCTGGACAAATTGCTAGATTTCCCCAGATTGGCTATTCCTGCCTCAAAGTGTTGCAGGGCGGTTTGGCCTCGGGCGGTGGGCGCTGCTGTAGCTTCTGCTCGCCGCTGTAACTCCGCATCGAGAGACTCCCACAGGATGACGAGGGTGTATCTGCTTGTAGCTACGGGCTGNAGCAGCGTCACGAGCATATGCGTGTCATCGTCATCGGATGCTGCAGCTTGGAGCTGGACAAATTGCTAGATTTCCCCAGATTGGCTATTCCTGCCTCAAAGTGTTGCAGGGCGGTTTGGCCTCGGGCGGTGGGCGCTGCTGTAGCTTCTGCTCGCCGCTGTAACTCCGCATCGAGAGACTCCCACAGGATGACGAGGGTGTATCTGCTTGTAGCTACGGGCTGGTCTGCTTGTAGCTACGGGCTGGCCCTTCAATTCAAGCTACACAGCAAGCTCCACCTCTCAGCAGTAGTCCAGCTGCAGCGCATCGCACAATCTCGCTCTCAATCATCAGATGCTTCGCTCTCAATTTCACCAGTATGCTGTTGTAATTGTACGGGGTTTCCGGCGTTCTACTACTCTCATAGCTTACCACTTTGTCAAGGACGTAGGATTCAGTTTTCGATTGAGCTTCGTCGGGATGGTCTAGCTCGGGCAACGGAATCTGGCGTCCTAAGAAAAACTCGGAAAGTTTATCAAAATCTGGCGCCGGTGGCGTTTCCTCGGTATTACCGCTTAATGTGGGCTAAGTGGACCGAAACTTAACGAGTTGCGTTCTGGCGTCTCACTCTATATACCACCGGTGATAATTTAGAGCAGATGACGTAAGGTCCTCTCCACGGTAATAATTTCGGATTCGGTCCATCCGAATCCTGGTATAACAGCATATTGGTGAAATTGAGAGCAACGCATCTGATTGAGAGCGAGATTGCGCGATGCGCTGCAGCTGGACTNAACAGCATATTGGTGAAATTGAGAGCGAAGCATCTGATTGAGAGCGAGATTGCGCGATGCGCTGCAGCTGGACTACTGCTGAGAGGTGGAGCTTGCTGTGTAGCTTGAATTGAAGGGCCAGCCCGTAGCTACAAGCAGATACCCTGGTCATCCTGTGGGAGTCTCTCGATGTGGAGTTACAGCGGCGAGCAGAAGCTACAGCAGAGCCCACCGCCCGAGGCCAAACCGCCCTGCAACACTTTGAGGCAGGAATAGCCAATCTGGGGAAATCTAGCAACTTGTCCAGCTCCAAGCTGCAGCATCCGATGACGATGACACGCACATGCTCGTGACGCTGCTGATGAGACCTTCAATTTGCGCCGCTTCTTGGAAGAGCCCGCCCCCTACTTCCCAAGCAATGGCAAGAGGCGTCTGGACCCGAATTCTAATTTTTTTGGCTCTCGCTCTCAATTTCACGCTTCGCTCTCAATTTCACTAGTATGTTGTTGTATGGGCGGTACACAAGTACTAGATCACCAGGTTTAAACACAGGGATAGGGCGCAGTTTAGCGTTATTGGCAGCTTGTTTTTTTGCGCGTTCCGATAGTTTACGGCGCGCTAGTTCTAAAGCAACCTGTAAATTTGCCTGTTGTGTAGGTTTAGAGAATTCCTCGGTATTTGCTGTTGTTCCCACATGAGGGATGCCGAGTATAGTCTAATACCAACTGAGTCGTGGCTTCCGTCCAAACATACATATGAAAGAACGGTGTTTCATGCATGGTGGAGCTAAACGACGTGTTGTAAGCCAGTTGCACAAAAGGCAGCAGTGATGCCCAGTTATCGCGGTTCGTTCATGGAACTACGCATGGCGAGCACATGGTAGCATGTACTCGTTCTGAAACATTATTACCTTGCGGACGGTAGGGTGTCGTGCGAGTTTTTTATACTTCAGAATACGCTGTAGTTGCTGGGCTACACTGTTGTTCTCAAGTTCAGGTCCTTGATCGGAATGCAACAATTCAGGCGATCCAAAGATGCTGATGATGCGGTCGATAATGGCCTGCGCGACAGTGATTGCTGACTTGTTGGGAATCGGAGTCAACACGGTGAATCGGGTTAGTTAGGTGGTCCATCATGGATAGGACATATTTGCACCGTACAGTGTACCCCGGCGGCTGAAATTGATTCTACTTTACATTCAACTAGGTCAACCGAAATACGTTCGAACGGTCTTTGTACTGGTACATGTCCCGTTGGTAATTTGTTTCGATTATGGACTGTTTTTCGACGTTGACAGGCTTGGCATTCTTCACACCAAGTACGGACGTCCCGATTCATGGTTGGCCACCAGAACTTTTGGAGGATCTTCTCGTAAGTCGGTCTAGACACTAAGTGGCCTCCAGGTAATACGTGGTCGTGATAGGCGTGCAGAACTAGTCTGGTAAGGGCCTGAGGCAACACTAATTGGTCACTAAACGTACTACATTTTCGGAGGTAGCCTGGTAAATACGATTTAAACAACAATCCATCACGCACGAGGTAGTATGACATGGCGGCAGTGGCTGCCTCGGTATCAGGTAATTGGGCGTCAGTTTTTGTAAGGTAGTCGACATAGATAGGTGCCATGTTCAAGAGCTTGTTTCTCACGCAATATATCGCGGTTGTTAGTTTCAAATACGTTGGTCGCGCTGATGTTGACTGATTTCTCCGCGAATAATTCGCGATCACTTTGAACTGGTCGCAAGTTGTCCAAACGATCTGCAGATACTTGGTACGGACATTGCGGAACATTTGTGTGCAGTGCAGGGTCATCAGCCACATTCCTGCATATCGGTGCAAGTTGTGGTGCTTCCAACTGTTGTTGGTGATCAAACGCAAACAACCGAGATAGGGTGTCTGGGACAACATGTAACTTTCCGGGCTTGTGTCGCACGGTAAAGTCAAAGGACTGCAAAGCATTTGCACATCTAGTCAGCATATTTGACGTGTCTTGCGTTGTGTACAAATATCTCAATGCCGCGTGATCCATGACAACTTCGAAATGTCTGCCCCACAAGTAGGGTCGCCAGTGTTGTAAACTCAAGACCACACCGTGACGTTCCTTCATCGTCGCAGAGTAGTGACGTTGAGCTTTGTTAAATCGTTGGCTAAAATAAGCGATATTCTTAACATCGTCGCCGTTCTTTTGGCCCAGGAATGCTCCTGTACCAACTTCACTAGCATCTACGTGAACCACAAAGTCTTTAGTAAAGTCAGGGAAACAAAACACAGTGTGCTTTGCTGAGTAAGCGTTTAATATCTGCACAAGCCTTATCATGTTTCTGGTTCCAACGTTTCGCGATCGATTTTACATGCTCCTGTTGTGTGAGTTCGACCAGCGGTGCGATCACCGTAGAAAGGTCGGATATTAATTTCCTCACATGGTTACCATTCCCAATACTGAGCGAAGTGCTTTGGTTGTGTTGGGTACAGGCAAGTCGATGATAGATTTTATACGATCTTCCCCAATGCGAATCCCTTTTGCAGACAGTATGTGCCCCAGGTATTTTACTTTCTGTGGTCCAAATTGAGCTTTGGAGGGTTTCAAGATACGACCGGCCGCTGGGAGTGCTTGGAGCATGCTTTCTAACAAGGTTAGATGGTTCTCCCAATTTGAGCTGCAAATGTCATCCATATACACCAAAAAAAGTCCACTGCGTGGTCCGAAGTGAGAGAATGCTAGAGACATCATTCGGGCAAATAGAAAAGGAGCATTCGCCATGCCGAAGGGATGACGTTTGAAGACCCATTTCCCTTTGTGTGTCACGAAAGCGGTCTTTTCTTGTTCTGCTTCGTCAACTTCATTTTGGTGGTAGGCTGACTGGATATCGCAGACAGTAATAAATTTTGCTCCTCCAACGGTATCAATATGGGATTCTATATTATTTGGCATGGGCCAAGATTTTCGAATTAAACTCTTGTTAATTGTAGAGCGGTAGTCAACGCAGAATCGAGGAGTGCCATCAGCTTTATCTACGATGGTAACAGCAGATCCCCACGAACTGGGTCTGTTCAATAATCTCCTCCTCTTCCATTTGTTCCACACACTTGTCGATAACTTCTTGAGCTCTAGGATTAGTACGATAGGGAGCACGGTCGACTGGTGGTGGCATAGTGCCTGTTTCTAGCGGAAAATCTGCCTTGGCTATCTTGGATTTTCCGAGCTCCTTCGGAGTTTATGAAAACACGTTACGGTATTTCGCGTATATATTCAAGACTTGCGAGCATTGTTGAGGAGTAAATGCAGTGTTTGCGAACGCTTTTTTCATGGCTCGTTTCAACTCGTCCCGCTTGTGTCTGAATGTGGTTTGGTCGCTATTGACAGCGCTAACTGTTTCATCAGCAACCGATTTTACTGGCGAAATGTACCCCAAAATAGTGTCACGTGCAATGTGAACGTGTCGTATGGATGGATTAGCAACTTGTACTGCAGCAGACTTGTCTTTTGCTGACCAATTGCATACCGTTCTAGCGACTACGATTGTACGGAACGCTTCGGGTATATTTTCAGACGTTTCGATGTCTTGGGCAGTGACAATCCGTGGTTCTATCAACACAGGCGTGTTTGTCTGTGGTGCATGTTCTGTCACGACGTCTACTGCCATTTCACTTTCGGGGGGGATGCAGAATCTTCTAGAGAGGTATACGGGCACCGCTCCTATCGATGGGTCAAGCGTCACTACAGAAATTTGCGCTGGGGCATCATTGTTGGTGCCCACTTGACTATTCGTACGTCTGTGAGTTGCCGGAATTTTGCTTGTTGAATCCTAAATGAAAGTTGCTCACCGCACCAATGAAGGACGGTACCAAAGGCATTCATAATGCTATTATCGAGCAACATCTTATCCGGACCTAGGTTGGGCAACACGTGGGCCTCCACTGGTAGTGTGATATCTTCCAGTGTGAGCTTAAAACGGATGTATCCTAGGATTTCTAACGCTGATCCGCATGGGAATTCAGCTGAATTGCGCCAGGAGGCACAGGTTTCAGAGGTAAACGTTTGAGGACTGGATGCGATTTAATAAAAGACGCTGATATACACGGTACATCAGCTGCTGTGTCGGTAGTGAGGTCAGCCACACAGCGTAATTACAAACTCGGGCAGGAATTCGCACTCTCTTGGAGGACGAATTTAACGCATTCGGATGTTGTGGATATTTACTCAGTGCTGACGCATGAAACGCCGCATAATAAGTGGATCTACCACTCGATGCACTTGAAACAGAGGCACGTTTTTCCGTGTAATGATAAAATGACATATTACCAGTCAGTACAAATTCAGCTTGCGGGGTTAGCCTAGAAGTCGGCGCACGAGTGCGTTTGTTCTTCCTATTTTCCCTTGCGTTGCTACTTGACCGACTATGAAACGGTGGCTGGGCAGCTGTTACCGATGTCTCAGACTTGCTGCTGAAATCTTGAACGGACTTCACATTACCTCCTGTTACCCGAAGAAAAATGATTCCCTCGATTTGCTATTAAAGTCGTGCACATACGGGCCTGAGTCAACTCGGGCATCCTGTGCTACATGAGTTTCCTCCGCTAATGGTGTGCTATCAACCTGTCTCCCTACGAGCGAGGAGTCCCGTGAAGGGCCCCGTCATGCTTTAGTCCAAGTCCATCCCTTGTCCTAAGCGTGTTTCTTCTTCAAACCGCACAGTTCGAGGGGGTGGTTGAACTTGCACCCCGGGTAGAGGCATGGTTCTTTCGATGTCGAGGACGAAGTGCCTTTCCCCGTGGTACGCGCTTTTTTAGGGGCGCCCTGACTCGTTGGGCTGTTCTTGCTCGACGGCCGCTTCGACTTGAGCCGGGTGACCTCAGCTTGCAGGTCTTTAATAACCGCCGTGTTCGAAGACACGGGCTGCTTCAGCTGTGGGGGTTCAGGATACCCGACAGCAGATACGGTGTCGGATGTGGGTGACGCTGCGCCTCTCAGATTATTGGACTCGTGTTTCTTCGCGCGAAGTCTTGCGTCCTGAAATGAGTTTGGGGGGTCCTGTCGAACACACTCCACTCTAATGTGAGGTTTTAGGCCGTTCTCAAATGTGGCAGTCATGAGAACGTCCCATGCGTGTTCTTAGTGGCTACTGTGGGGGGGACCTGAGCGAGCAGCCTCTGCAAGGAGGCGTGTGCGGGCCTGAGTAACTTTGAGCGCAAACCCGTCCACTGCCGTCTCTCCTTCCTGCCTGAGAACGGCTATTTCTCTGGCTAATATCGCAAGGCGGTTGGGCGCGGAAAATGAAAGGTGAAAGCTTGACAGTATTCGTCCCAGTTGCCGGTGCTCGTGGCCTGACAACTTGTCCTGCGTTCCGAAGTGCAGTCAACCGGTGTGCCGATCGCCATTCGAGAGTGCCACTATCCAGTTCTACTAGAGTGTCATAGGCTTGGCCTGGAATGACGAAGGGGAGGAATTGAATCGCTCGTTGGTCTACTACAGATTTGGGCGGGTCGTCTGCTGCAACAGAGGCTAGTTTCACACGTGCTCGGTATCGGGTCAGCATCTCAACAACAACATCGGAATCTCCTGGTTTCCCCGAAAACGATATTTCTTTCGTTCTGGCGAAAAGTAAACTTCTGGGTGTGTCCCGATGAATGTGTTGAGGTAGGGGTACTTGTTGTGGGCATAGAAAAATGCGCAAACGGGGCGTAGACAGTACCGTGTGCGCTGTCCTGGCTATCCGGAGTAGATGCCGACTCGGGTGCTACAGGGTTGCTAGGCCTGTAATCACAAGTTNGGGTCGTCTGCTGCAACAGAGGCTAGTTTCACACGTGCTCGGTATCGGGTCAGCATCTCAACAACAACATCGGAATCTCCTGGTTTCCCCGAAAACGATATTTCTTTCGTTCTGGCGAAAAGTAAACTTCTGGGTGTGTCCCGATGAATGTGTTGAGGTAGGGGTACTTGTTGTGGGCATAGAAAAATGCGCAAACGGGGCGTAGACAGTACCGTGTGCGCTGTCCTGGCTATCCGGAGTAGATGCCGACTCGGGTGCTACAGGGTTGCTAGGCCTGTAATCACCATTTTGGCTATCCGGAGTAGATGCTACGTCAGGGGCTAGGTTCTGAGGATGGACAGGTGTGTCCTGAGTGACAGCAGGCAAGATTGGTTGACGGAAAACTAGGCCGGGAGAGGTGCCACCTCCACTGCTCTGATTTCCCTCAACTGGAATACTGCTACGTACTGTCGAAGAAGTATTCACCTGGTTCACCCCTGCTGCAGAGGCCGGAGTCGTGGTGGGGGGAGTTGCGGTCGGTTGGAAGAGTGACACCAGCCACTCGTGTGGGTTCGACTGCTCCTTCCAGTGGTGTAAGAGCATGTCAGCAAACTGGCCCCCAGCGGAGGTCATCAGCGCGCGCCGATCGTCCGCGGACACGTTCTGCGACCGGAAGCTCTCGAGCATCTGGTACACGACGTGCCGCTCGCTCTCGTTGCCCCACTACGCTTGGTCGCCGTCGTTGTCATCCTCGTCACTGCCCGTCTCTGTCCCCTCGGGGGTCGCGCCTTTCTCCTCGCCGGTGGCGGCCTCGACCTCCTCGGGAATCGGCTCCTGTTGGGAGCGATCTCCCAGAGAGGGACGTTGCACAGACACACGTTGAGGAGGGGTGCCCCTTGCCAGTGGGGTAGCGGTCGACAGTGACGGGGAAACAGTGCCGGCGAGCTTTTTCTGCAGCTCCTCCAGCTCCCGCGCCTGGTTCGCCAGCGTCACATCCTTTTCGGCCACGAGCGCCGCCGTCTCCCTTTCTTGGTCACGCAGCTCATTTTTTCGCTGTGACGCGCTTTTCGTCATTTTCGCGATTCCTCTTCATGTCCTTTCCGTCTCGCTACAAATCACGGCGGAGCCGTGTTCTCGTTGACGCCAATGAGGACACTGGTCCCTGTCAGAGACAGGGGCCGGTGCTCTTGCAGTATTCTTCTACTGCCAAGGGTGGCTATTTCCTTTCGTGAGATTTAACGAGGAGAGAGGTAGAGAAAGGGAGAGTGGCCGGAGAGAGCAGAAGGAAAGGAGAGTCGAGGACTCTCTGCTTCTTCTCTCGGTAAGTGGCCAGGGACTTCGGAAGAGACAAATCTCCGACGGTGCGTTTCTTGTCACTCTCCCAGTGACAAGATACCCCGATGGAGCTATATCTTCCTACACTTCGTATGTGTGCACATGGTTGGTTATACTCCCGACAGGTGTCCTCCACATAATTCCATCATTTTTTACCGAAGTGCCCATGGTTCGCCGTTCGTGTTATTTCAGCAGTCTACCAATCGGTGAGTGCCATGGAGCCACACGGAGTGCCAGGAAAATCCATGGGTCTGCCTTGGAATTTTTCATTAAGTACCTTAGTTATCATCATGCGGCGGTTTTCCACTGTCTCGTGAATCCTCCCCCACCCCAATTTCATCGTTGTCGGTGTGTGGTACGTTCACAGGAAATAAGAAACCTTCCCTACGATGAAGACGTCATCAACATTTGCGCTTCTCCTACCTCTGCTGCATGTCGCCAACGTCCACGCTCAGGGTGAGGGTGAGAGCAGTGCGGGGTGGGAAAAGCGAAAACCTAAACTTTATTGTTTTTCTTTCGAATTGCCTTTTTGCATTAATGTTTTCTCTTCACACGCGGGGAAGAGAGAGAAACCACGCCGACAGAACACGATTCCTGTAGACGCCCTCTGCGCCTGTCCTACCGTGTCTCTGTCCATTCATTCTACTGTCTCTCTCTCTTCCCAAAGAAAACAGCCCGGGGTTTCTCATTCCACCGGTGTGGGGAACTCTTCCTACTGTACGGAACATCTCAGACGACCAAGTTCCCAAATGGTACTCTACCATTTACTCTACCCGTTGCATTCCTTCCGTTCCCTCACCTTCGAAAGAAAAAGGGTGGGTGGGCGGGAAAGAACGCAACTTCTTGGCCTCCCAATCTGGCCAATCCTTGCTATCCCTCTCTGAGTTCACGTACTGCTGTTGTATAAATCTGCTATTCCACGCTGTCCAGCGAGCCTTCTCCTGCACGTGAACTCTCCGATAAAGTGACCATCCCAAAAGGACTCTTCTCAACCTGATACCCCGAAATACAGGAACAATAACGCCTCTGGCAAATTCGACCGTTTCAATAAACAGTAGTCTACATCGGCTATATCTGCCTCACCAAACTTGCTAAAATATCGAAACTTGTATTTCGGCATTCAGTTTTGTGAATCAACTTATTCATAATCCGTACACCCAAGTCTCCGAAAAATGGCGACAGAATGCAACACAGGGTGAACTCCCGTGATGACGCCGTCACGCGCTGGACGTGGGTATGAACCAAAAACCGAAGTGACCGGTTCGACCAAGGCAAGCCCCGGACGGACTCCTTCGATCACAGACGTTTCCGCCATTTCTCACAACTCGCACACACACTCGAACGGCTGGACAAAATCGGGAGCTGACATGTTTGTTATCCTGCTTCCTGCCCCCATTCGCATATTTTCTGAACTTCACCACCCCATGCACCTGTCCCATCCTCTGGTGAACGTTTTTACCGGCTTCTAAACCCTGGGATGAAGGCAACCGGTGTGGTGGTGCCTTGAAGCCTGTACAATGCACATGCGCAGAAGACTCCGAGTGCGCAGAGGGACTGGATTGTTGCCCCATCGACAACGAGTGCTACAATCCGAACGCCCGGAACGGGGCATCTGACTGCAGTAAGTTGTGTCGTTGTGCGATTTTTTTTTTCCCGAGGCTGGCGTTGAACATGCCTGCTCCATATTTTCTTCCATGTGATTGATTCTCCTTTTCCCCATTTCGATACGCCGCCCGTAAAATGTCCGACCCCATCGCCGCACCTGCAAGACGGGTAAGGGTCCAACACAGATCTATCTCTTGTTGCACCCTCCGACGTGGCTGTACTTCTGATTCACCCTTGCCTACACCAAAAGGGACCTTGGAATTGTTCCCGGTCAAGCCGAGCCGTCGCACGGAGAGTCGAATCTCTGCTCATTAAAAGAAACAACCTTAGGAATGACTTGTGGTAACTAGGAATGACTTTGTGATGAAGGGTACACTGATACGTACGCGGTTCTCTGAGGTAAGATCGACTTTGCTTCAATCGCTGTTCGCATCTTGGTCGCACAAAACTTGAGCTCCGGAAGTATGTGGGGATGCGATGGATCGCACACACACGTAGTCACGGTAAATGGTGTTGCACAGGCATCTTGACATTCTGTGAGTTGAAATAAACATTGTCGACGTCCTTCCTCGCCCCCTCGCCACTACCCGCGAACCTGTACAATTTCCAGCTATTTGCCCGGACGGTAGCAACCTCTGCAAGGACCCCCACATGAAGGGCCTGCTCGGCCAGAGCATCGACTGGTTTGGCATCGACGGTGGATGGTACTCCTTTGTTCAGGACCCTGACGTTGATCTGAACGTGAACGTGCGGCTCACGGCACCTCTCCCCGAAGAGTTCCCTGACCGCCAGCTGGTCACCGGACTCTCGGTCATGGCGGGGGGCCACTCGCTGGTTATCGAGGTGCGGCCCTCGATGCAATGCACTATTTAGGCGGACGTGTGAGTGGTGGAGGTGTGCGTCGAGAGTACATACCTCTGGCGAGTACCTAAATCATCATTGTTATGCCTGTGTTCGATTTTTCAATGGGAAAATTACGGCAGATATATTTACACCAATAGACCAGTCAGCCGCTGACTCGCTCGAGTAGTCTAATGCGTTAGCCTTTTTAACAACAGACTAGAGGATACCGAGGCGGGTTCGAATCCCAGCTACGACGCCATGATGCCAAAATACACCTTTGATGCACCATCACAAGACTGGCGAGGGGTCCGGCCCCGGAGATCACTCTCCTTCTAGCTGGCCTTTTTTATGCATCGCACTACCCCATCCATTGGAAGACCAGCCGCTGACCCATTCATTGATGGGTAGGCGTTTTTACCGGGGTATTTTCCGGAAACACGCCGTCTCACTTAGCGCAAAGCTTCTCCACCCCCAGCTACTGCAGTCGAACACCAACTCGCACGCAGCCTGTCGTCTTCCCGACCCCTGATCGTGTTAACTCGGGGCAACAAAACTACTCAACACATTATTGTTTGGTTTCACCTCTCCGATTTTAATTTTTCACATTCACTCGTCGCGCGTTCAGGTTGTCCTGTATGGCACATACATAGGAACCTTGCTTGAAACGGAATTGACCCGTTGACCCGAGAGGTGATCGATCACTGACCCCACCTGCGGTGGGTGATCTTCTCTGGTCGTGTCAAGGCATCTCACATATATCGCATCTATCGACCGCATCGAGCCAATTCTGGGACGTGGCGTACAGGTCGTGTACTAGCAGCCCGGCATTCATTCCGGGTTCGACATGGGATATCAAGTCCTTGTGCGTTAGCTAATGAATTAAGTCGTGACTTAACAGGCACAGCG
Organism: Ectocarpus sp. CCAP 1310/34; assembly: GCA_902602495.3. NCBI lineage: Eukaryota > Phaeophyceae > Ectocarpales > Ectocarpaceae > Ectocarpus > Ectocarpus sp. CCAP 1310/34. Next base: position 7,886 of record CACKRE030000072.1, on the reverse strand, counting down.
TACGCATTCATTAGATTCGTAGGTAGGCAGTGTTTTGAATCGTTTTGGCCTGGGAGAAACTGCCGTACCTTTCCAAAGCCTTCCCTTACAAGCGACAAACGATCGACTCAGGTGACAAACCCCTACGACACTGACACGGCCGGGGGCTGCTCCGACGGGGCGCCGGCACCATGCCTGGCAAACGGCGCACTGAGGGTCACCGTGGATGGCGAGAAGGAAGCCGATGATTCTCCCCTACTGCACACCGTCAGGTACTAGAATACTGTCAGTTTTGTCCGAGGAGGCGCATTGTAGGTAATCGTCCGTCTACCCTGAGAACCGGGTCGTCCTCGGCCAGACACCACCCACCGCGGCAGAGCCCGGTAATGGTTGACACTACGCTTCTGGAGCGGGACGGCCGCCGGGCTCACGCCGTTGTTGTGTAAAGTAAAATCGGTTTGGAAGAAAAAACCTGCGGGCCGTACCGGCGTAAGAGCGTGGGAAGCCGTCGCGTGTCCAGATGCATCCAAGAAAATCGCTTCCTTTTATCATAACAAGCGGTTGAAGAGTTCATTTGTTGGTATTGCATGGTTGGGCCGGTGCTTTTCTCTCTACTTGACGTTCGCCGGGTGGGTGTGTAAGAGATAGGGCGGGCGCGTTTGGCTCGCCTCCATTCTGTGGTCAAGGACAACCGCAAATGGACAATATATCTGTTGTTTGCTGACGATGATGACGATGCTACATGTACAAAGATCGCAGTAGTACTGCAGTGAAGCTGGGGTGCTGTAGCGGACCGCTCGGTTTGACCTTCATTCTCGCTCTCTGTTTGGAATGACGGCGCGTGCGTAGTTTTTTTCGAGTGTGCCGTCATGGAATACGGTCGACCCCAACTTTTTTTCATGAAAACAGTTGGTTGTTTGTTGGGCCTCCTCGCCTCCTGTGTCTTCCCTCTGTGCCGCGCGCCTGCCCGGGTCGTTCTCGTAGAGGCATGGACGGTAGTGGACGCGCTTTTTCCTGCAGGTTCTTTCAAACCTGTGAAAAAAATGTAGAATGTATGTTAAATGTTCCCCAACTTCATGTATTTTCATGGGCCGAAAGGCCGTACACAGCGTAATGTATATGTTTAATGTTTCTCAACCTTGAGGGATGAAAAACGAAAAAACGCAACAAAAGGTCCAATTTTGGGCCGCAAAACAGCCCGAACCATGAATATCAAAGCAAAACGTACGCGGAAGGACTTCTACTTGTAAGAAATAGTACTTCTTAGCGTTTTTTGTCGTCCATCGCATCAGCCAGGCTTGCTTGTCCTATCGCAGCGTTACGAAGCAGAAGCCAGTCATCAGCGTCCCAACCCGCTTGGTTGCGCATGTTGCCTCTGTTATACTTACATCCAGGGACGAGACCCTACCTGGTGGCATCCAAGTGTCCGCCGCCAACCTCCCGGTACAGTGCTGGCAGTTCGGCGGGGACAAGATCTGGGCCCGGCACTACGCCGACACTATGGAGGGGCGGCGTCATCTGCTTTCGGAGACCTTCGAAGAATGGATCTTGAGCTTCCAGCACATGGTAGCCCACGACTGGTAAGCCGCCCTCCTCGCTTAGCAGCAGCAGCCTGAAAAGCATCACGCAAGTAGGATGTCGTGGCCAAAGAGATAGAAGTGACGAAGCATTTGTTGCCCCCGGAGTACGATAAGTGCGTGGCTTGTTCGTGCATGCATCTGGTCCAATCGTCGTCGAAAAATCGTCGAAGGACGTGGTACCAAGTAGCATGCTCACCTGCTCGAATGCGCTCCCTGCCCCCTACGAATTAATGCCTAACGATTACAGCGTCATGACGCAAGTCAAACAGTGTATTCGATATACTCGTAGCATAGTATGATGGTTGAGATGTTATGTACGTACGTACGAATATTGCAATGATGAGATGCGGAGGAACAGGAACTTTCTACATATTTTCCTTGGTTGTGAGAGGCTTTTGGTGAGGATTCAGAGAGATTCGTTGTGTGAGAAAGCATGAAGGCGTGACTCGATACCGTGATGGTTTGACGAGCACGAGCACGCCCCCGAT
>CACKRE030000071.1:52064-66432 GCA_902602495.3 Ectocarpus sp. CCAP 1310/34 | reverse complement strand
CCCCCCCTCACGCCCCGTCCGACGCGCCACGGGGCTTCATTGATTGTTGCCCTCCCGCGCCCCTCCCGTCGCGGCTGCGAGCACACGGCCCTCCCACCGTGTTATTTGGTTGTTGCCCTCCCGCGCCCCTCGCGTCGCGGCTGTGGGCACACGGCAATATCGCCGTGTTCTGTGAACATTGCCCCCCCTCGCCCCTTCCGTCGCGGCTATGGGCCTCAATTGTTGTTTAAGTATGATGCCCTCCCTCACCCTCCTCACTGCGCGGCACGGGGCACTTTTTCCTGCTGCTCTCCCACGCCCCTCTAGTCGCGGCTATGGGCACACGGCCATTTCGCCGTACTCTCTGAATGTTGCCCCCCCACGCCCCTTCCGTCGCGGCGATGGGCACACGGCAAGATCGCCGCATCATCTGAATATTGCCCCGCCACGCCCCTTCCGTCGCGGCTGTTGGCACATGGCCTTGCAGCCGGTATTCTTTGTCTCCACCCTTCCACGCTGCTGCAATGGTGCCATCTTCACCATCTCTTGCTGCTGCTCGAGCTGTGTGTGGATGGTGCGCGCGCAGTGACCTGCGCGGCTATCGTGTCTTTCCCCCGCCTCTTCTTGCAATGCCTCACGTGCTACATCTAGCTTCACTTGGTTGTTTCGATGGCGCACCGACGTCGTCGCGGGGACGCATGCTGCCCCAGCTCTCTAGACCCAAAAACTTTCCCGCGGTCAACAGGCACACGTGGTGTGCCGTCTGCGGCACCCCCTCCAGCGCCGCACAGCTGTTCGACGTGATGAGTACGTTGCTCTAACTCTTCGGCCAGTGCCTCGAGCGGCGGCTGCATCTCTACCAGCGCTGCCTATCTTGTACAAGTATTCGGTGTTCTGGAATCTACCAAACCCACCGTTTCCAGGGACCTGAAATGCCCACACCGGTTCGCCTTCCGCAACCGGCCTTCTGCTGGTGATCTCTTCTGCACCCGTGTAGTCTATGCAAGTGCCCACCGCTGCAGGCTGCTCTTGGGATGATGACCCCCTGACGTCCCCGCTGCCCGGTCCTACGCCCGGGTCCACTCCACGAAGGATGTTTGGCACTACCAGGCTGGCTCCCGGTCTGGTGCTTCTTCCCTCGTGCTGTGCGGGCGGCGTGATTCCGTCGTTGTGCAGCCCCTCTTCCAGCAGACCGCGGGCAGACGTAGTGCCCGTGACGACAGCGCCCAACCCAGTGCCGCCGGACTCCCCCTCCTTCTTCAACTTTCCGAGGGCGGCTTGGAGAAGCCCTGGCAGCTGCTGTACCTCGTCCGTCAGGCCTGGAACTTTGCTCTCCAGGTTGTCAACTCTGCCCTGCGTACTAGTGGTGACGTCGGCAGTCCCTGCTGCAACATCGGCGCCACTCATCTCCAGCACGGGTTCCCTCGAGGGATACACTCTAGAGAAGCAATCGCCGTACGAGATGTGGCACGGGCACCCTCCCCCGCCGGGGGCGATGTACCCGTTCCTCAAACCTGCCGTATACAAGGTCAAGCGCACACACAAGTCCGATCCGAAAGCCCAAAAGTGTTTTTACCTTGGCCCGGGAATCAACACCAACCGTGATTGCGTGCGCATCATTAACGATAAACGCCAAGCGATCACAACTCGCAACTTCACCTGGCAATCCGTACCCACCGCCCCCGCCGCCCTGCCCCAGTCGCTGCCTCCCATCGCAGAGGAGGAAGAGGAATTCGCGACTGAGGAGGACGAGGTTGGGGAGGGCGCGTCGAGCCAAGGTGGAGGGAGGGCGGAGGGAGAACCTGTGGATGGAGGACCAGGTTTCAACCTTGGCACGACGGCAGCCCCGGGGCCCGCGGGGCCGGCCGCGCGCGTAGCGCCGGTGGCACCGCCGGCCGCGCCCCAGGAGTCGGGCGCGGGCGACGCTGGCGATGGCGCCCCCTCGAGCAGGGAGAGCGCGAGCGTCGCCCCATCTACCACGTCGACCGGCACGGCCGATGTGGGCGGCGGCGAGGACGACCGCCGCAGCAGCGGTAGCGGCGGCAGCGGCGGCGACAGCAGCGGCCGCGGTAGCTGCGGCAGCGGCAGCGACAGCAGCAGCGGCGGCAGCGGCGATGACGGCGGCAGCGACAGCGGCAGTGGCAGCGACAGCGAGACTGATCTCCCGGCGCTCCGTGGGCCAGAGGCCCGGCGGCTCGCCCGCTTCATCAAGCCGGCGGAACTCACCAGCCGTCGCACTAAGGAGAACCCTCGCCGAAACCCTAGGTACGAGTCGCCCCCGTCGCCGACATGTGCCGAAACCCTGCTCGCCTCGGCGGCGAGCCTGCCCGTCAGCAGTACGGAGAAGTTCACCCACTGGATGCTCTAGGCGGTACTTCACGTGGTGGAAGGGCTAGAGGCAAGGGCGGTGCGAGGTTGCTGTTCGAGCGCGCGGAGGAGGCCCACGCTGCGCGCCAAGAGGCGGAGGATTTCCTGCTGGGTACGGTGGACCTCATGCTCAACTCGCCAGACGCCTTCGAGACGGCTCTGGCGTCCCACGAGCAATGTGAATCCCCCATTGGCCTGCGTCCGAGTGATGTAGAACCCCCCCTCATGACCGTAGCCGGCGTTGCTAAGTCTTGTGTACAGAGAGGGGTGGGAACAGGCCGTGATGGAAGAGTTTGAAGGGCACTTGGGCACGGGGACGTTTTCATTCGTAGACGGTGCGCCAGAGGGGCGCAGGCCTGTGAGCTCAAAGTGGTGTTTTAGTTGGAAGACCAACAAGGAAGGGAAGATAGACACGTTCAAAGCGCGTCTGGTTGCTAGGGGGTTTCCGCAAATCCCGAACGTCGATTATTTCCATTCGTCTTCCGCTTGTCCATCATCCGCATCCAATAAACTAATGCTTGCGGTAGCAAACGAGAAGGGCGTGAACTTCAATCACTCGGATGTGAAGCAGGCGTACACACACGCCACGCTAGACGAGGAGGTTTTTCTGAAGCGTCCCGCTGGGTGCGGGGAAAAATTGCGAAAGATTGCTAAGGCTGAGCGTGCGATTTATGGTCTGAAGCAGAGCGGTAGGCAGTGGGGGTACCACGCTGCTGATACGCTAGTCGAGAACGGGTTCGAGCAGTGCAAGGCGGACCCGTGTGTTTTCCGCAAGATGGTAGACGAAGTCGTGGTGATGATTATCGTGATTTACGTGGATGACATTTTGGTGGCTGGGTCTGACGAGGATTGCGAGGAGTTGCTTGCTTCTCTCAACAAGAAGTTCCCCACCAGAAATGTGGGAGAATGCGAATGGTTTGACGGGTGTGCCATCGAGAGAGATGTAGAGGCTGGGAATCTTAAAATCTCGCAAACCGCGTATATCGACAGCATGGTGAAACGCTTTGATGTACAATCGACCTCCCGCATCCCTGCTTCCCCTGGTGTTGACCTAGGACCGAAGCGGGATAACGAGAACGGAGGGGAGTGGCCGGTGAGGGAGGCCATCGGCAGCATGATGTGGGTGTCGACTTTCTCGCGTCCAGACGTCTCGTTCGCCGTGCGTGCGGTAGCGCGCCACGCCCACGCCCCGGCGAAGCGGCACTGGGATGCCATACAGAAGATCCTCGGCTACCTGAAAGGGACGAGGGACCTCAGCATCACCTACCAACGGGGATCGGGGTTAGGGCTGGCCGTGTACGTAGACGCTAGCTACGCCGACACGGAGGATAAGCGTTCGGTGTCAGCGTTGGCGACGACGGTTGGAGGTACCGTAGTCAGCCATGGTAGCAAGACACAGAGCATCTTCGACGGAAGCCGAGTACATTGCTGCCGGGGAGGGCGTCAAGGAGGCGTTGTTTGTGCGTGCTGTGCTTTTGTTTGTTGCCCCAGAGACGAGTGGTAGCAGCATCCAGGTCCTTGAGGACAGCCAGGGGGCCATCGCGTTGGTGCAGAACCCCCTCAGCTCAGGTCGCACGAAACACATCGACGTGAGATTCCATTTCATCCGCGGATTGTTTAGGTCGGGGGATATTTAGATCAAGTTCGTTCCGACAACGGAGCAGCACGCGGACCTCCTCACCAAGGCCCTTAGCAGGGCCAGCCTGCTGACAGTTCGACGAGAAAACAAGTTCCATGTTGCGCCAGATTTGTGCCACCATGCGCGCTGTCCCACTCAGATCGATCCTGGGGATTGGCAGGTTCGCCTATAATCTACCCGTCGTGATCACTCTTTGTGGCTGCTCGAACCATGTCGCCAAAAATTGACTCTCATGGTCGGCGTCGCAACAACCACGGCATCATGTTCATGTCAGACTTGGTTTACCAATGAAAACGTGTGCGGGCCGAGTGAGTTACCAACGTTACCTAGCATGTAGAGCCAGTAAGTCATGGTACGGCGAAAGCGCATACGGACGCCGATGCGCCACCATGCTGCATACGTCCGAAGTGTGCGACCAAGGACGACCAGGCGCGCTTTTTCTCTCCTCGTCACCAAAAGACCCCTTTGCTGTCTCTATCGCTCATGTTTTTTCATCCTCTTGAATATGTTTTGAAAAAGCCATCTCATCCAAGGATTCGGATGGAATCATTCGACAGTCTATGATCCAGAAATTTAGAAACCCAAACGGTGTCATCATTACCATCAACATAAGATGTTTTCGTTGTTCGAAATATTATGTACCGTTTAATGCCGTTCAGGGCGTTGGGTGTTTTTTTTTATCACAGCTAGGCCTGTTGCCACGGTGAGCAGGTAGTGTGACTGACACAGTTTGAAGGTAGTGACTGACTGGCTGACGAGCAAGCGACTGGACGACTATATAGTACTAGACCACAACAATGAAGGGTGACCGGCGAATTTCTCTACATGTAGCGCCACGCCCTTTCTCTTTCTCTTCCGCGGACTCTTGTCCGCGGTAGATCGCCAATGGGTTCGTAGTGTCCAGAGACGAACTTGTATTTCTGCGGTTGTTCCCCAAGCAGCTGTTGCTCCTCTTTTTTGTTTCCATTCACCATCGGGTGATCTGACGACAACGCAGTAAACTCAGCCAGCAGCAAACTAGTCCCGAAATAAGCAAAAATCAGGTTCAGGCAGGCAACGCCGACGAGCTCGTCGCGTTTATATATCACAAAAGTCTAGGTGTACAATTCACATGTAACTTCCTACATAATGAACCAGCAAGCTGTCACACGACACTGCGTCGTGTTCCCTGTGAAGGCCACGTTCAATACCACATGAAATAACGGAGGGCTTCTCCCCGATAATTCTCATAGAGAATCACCGACTTGCGGTATGCAGATGTTGTTATTGTTCTCAGCACCAGCTGGCATCGCCGATACAAATCAGTGTGGTCTATAATAGGCTAAAACAAACTCAACAGTGCCCAGTTTCCAGCCTTCTCTCCACTCACTGAAACGACTTCAACATATCCCTTTCGACTGAGGTTTTTTCTCGAACGGGCGAGTCGTATTAGGTTCGCGGTTGAAAGGTGGCGATAACATTCCGCTACATTTGAGAGGCGACGATAACGTGCCGCTGGAAAGAAATATAGACACGTACGTGCGGGTTTCTGGATGCAGGCAATGCAGTATGTACGTAATATATGCGATAACATACTTTTTGTGACGATTCTGGGTGCATGCTCCACATTCTCCACACAACTGTCATCTGTTGAACAGGCGTGGCAAAAGGTGCACCCTATTGCTGTAATGGCAATCTTCCGAACACTTTTCACGCGCTGAAACGCCGTCGTGTCGGATTGGTAAGGGCGTCAATTAAAAAGCAAGCGAAATTCGGGCGAGAACAAGCTCACAGCATCCTTTGATCAAGAAGTGCGCGTCGTAAGGACTTCTTCTGGTATAAATCAAGCACAGAACGATTGGTGATGACGGGATTGTTCACAAGATTTTTCATTCCCTAAGACCCAGTATGCAGTCAAGAACACATTCAAATGAGCTAACACGGATAATACCCGTGTGGAAGAACGAATCAGGCGCCAGGCTGTGTGTGCAGCCACGGCGAAAGCAGCAGCCGCGGCCAAGGACAGCGTCGCTCGGCACATTATGGAGGTAGGGACGGCACCGTTCCGCCATCGTCCACCAAGCCTGTGGTGTATTATCACGACGTTGCTGTAGAAGTGTCTCGCGGGAGGATGGGTGGTGTGGAGATAAACATTCCGGTGCCTGTCGGAGCACACACCCTCCATACGGGTGTTGGATCATTGTCAATATCTGGAAGGGCGGTGACATGAAAAAATGTACTGACATGAACGAGTGACAAATTGGGCCGTTTCCCGCATACTCGCCGCCCGGGAATTTCGGTGGCACATATGAAGGTCCTTCTGTGCGAGGGTTTACGGCCGTTCAGCGTCTACGTCCAAAGTCACCATGCAAACCTCGAGATAGATCCAGTCGACGGCTTCAATGGAAGAGGTAGGGCCTAGGCGAGATCGACGATAACTTGCCTGTGATGTGGGTTCGGAGTTGTGCACGAAGCAGATCGGGAAAAATTCACCCCCAACATCATCGACGCCTCGCCTTCGTCTCTCCGTATCTCTCGGTTTCCTTGTACGGTATGCAGATCGACGATGCGTTGCTCAAGCTGGAGCTCAAATGTCCTTGGAAGGGAACTTTTACGCAACGCCGCCGACAAATACTTCGTGGACATCCGGACTGCGTATAAGGTGGTATCAAGTAGGTTGCAGTGTTGTACGTGTCTTCGTTGAAAACGGTCAACAGGTGATCGCTGGTTGGTGTGCGTGCGCTGGCACAGACTGGTCCTTGCACGCCATTGACGTAAGCGCAATTTCCTCGCTTTTCTGTCTGTGCACTTGGTTGCATCAACATGAAGACAAGACTGTCTTCATATTTCCGAATGTCGGGGGTATAGCAAAACATTCAAAACATATCATGGACACTAGGTGTGAACACCGAAGATCACTGCTAACCTCCAAAACACCTTCTTGGCTCGGGCTGTCTTTTTGCGTCATCGTATGCTTTGCCGAAAATCAAGGGGTGCTTTGAACGTCAAAACTCGGCCAGTTTCCGATGCCTGAATTGTCCACGCTACCCTCCTCACGCGCGCAGGTACTCAGCAGTGCCGATGCCCGAATGGAATACGACCGCCGCGTCTACATGAAAACTCCTAGGTGGGACAAGAGCGTCGCCGCACGAGAGGTCCAAATGGAGGAGGTTTCCCACCACGAAACGCTTGGCATCAATGAAAGCGCCACCGAGGCGGAGGTAAGCAAGCGTTCTTCAGCAAAAATCCACCATCGACGTCGGCAATCTCCGACACCACGGAAAGTTTTGCTAAACCGCCCATGGGACACCCATGGGCCGCCCATGGGCACTTCATCTGCCGCCTATGGGCATGCCCATGAGCGGCCAATGGGTGGCCCACGAAGTGCCCACCGTGGGCAAACTTCAACCTAGAACTTCGCCACCGGCATGTCAACCTAGAACTTAGCCACCAACGCCAACCTAGCACGTGTCCCGGGGGCTTGGGGGTAGGGTTAGGGATAGCTGTAGGGGTATTTCCCGCTATAGTGCCCGTTCCAACGCAGATAATGTATTGCTTAGGAGTACGCTGGGGCAGGTTGAAGAGCCCTCATTGGTCGCCCACGGGCTTCCCATGGGCTGCTCACGGGCTATCCATGAGTAAGAAGCCCATAGGCAGCCCATATGGGCTGCCCCACGAGCATGCCCATGGGTGACCCATGGGTGACCCATGGGCTGCCTATGGACCTAACGGGGTGCCCATGGGCGGCCCATGGGTGACCCATGGGTCACGTATGGGAGTCACATGGGTCGTTTGGGGAAACTGTAGAAAGTGTGGGAGCCACAGATAGGAGGAAAAGCGCATTGAGCAGAGAACTGTGACTTTTAGGCTCTTCGTACCAGGCATGTCGAAGACTTTCAAAGCGCTCTCGAGGGTTGCAGCTCTCCTCGAGGTCAACTCTGTTCATGTAGTGTGCACTGCACTTAAAACGCATGATATTTTCCTTGTAGACGTGCTTGCCAGAAAGGTTTTGATGGTGCTTCACCGCTGCCAGGGCCCATTTTTAGCCGTTTTGATTGCTCTATGCCCGCGCCCCAATCCCAGAGAAACGTATTGCCTCTTACCACGCACCTTCTTTCCCTGCTCCTCATACCTCTCTGCCGATGCCTGCCGATGGCTCGGTTTCCTATCCATATGCGACACGGTGGTACGGGCGTGAGATGAAAAGAGTCTGTCGTCGCCTCAAGGTCAAGCACCCCCCATCAAATGACGGAGGCAGCACTACCTCCAGGAAATACTTAGCAAGATCAAGAGAGCCTGCGATGTGAGAAGACACCCTTGGCGTGTCAGCACGAAGCGCACCATGGGTATCAGCGTCATGCACGGTCCACGCCCTGTTTCCTTGTTCTATGGTAGCCCAAATCGAACAAGCTAAGTCCCTCCCCCCTCCCCCTCCGGCAACCTCCCGGTGTTTGCCACCGGGGTTGGGTTTTCGTCGCTTGGCAACGACGTTGTAAAACAAGCCAATTCACTTCGTGAAATTGGCAACCAGGTTACCGTTTTTTTTTTTTACCTCCGTTTTAGTTTTTGGCGGTAACCATAATGGTGGTCAAGTATATCATGTTGTGCGGGGTGGAGAACCCTCACTCCGCGCAAGGGGGATGATCGCACCACGTTGTGTTAAAATGGTCAAGCACCCTCGAGGCAGTTACACAGTGCTTACAACTGTCTCTGGAAGTGAAAGCACCAGAAAATAAATTAATTCATACGCAGCTGTCATCCGTACGCAAGGAAGTAAGCACAAGATGCCGAACACCCTTAGCAGGATGCAGCGCACCCTTCATGCGACTCGCCGAATATCTCACGGCGCTTCGCGCTTGGTGATGTGAGAGCCTGGTCCGGTGAGAACCCGGCGTGCTCCGTCCCGGCTTTGTAGGGATGCGAGGTCAATGGTCTAACGACTACGGCATGCACGACTCTGAGTACACCCCCCTCCGGCAACCCCGACAACGTAGTGTAGACTAACATGATACTCCTGGAATATTTGTCAATAGGTTTGTTTTTCAGCTCTGGTTCCTGAGCCATGAACCAGCAAAGCGTGAGCTACGTAAATATGATACTTTAGGACTACTACACTGCCTTCTTGGATTTCTGGCCGGAATGTTTCGAGATTCACATGGAGCAAACGACAGATTTTCCGTGTCGAACGTTTCAAGCGCAGCATGCCTTCTGCGATGTTGATCTCAGACAGTGTTCCTCCCGCGTGCTGCGTTAAAAATACCACCTAACTCTGTTCGATACATCTGCTGCCCTCGAAGAGGAAGTTAAGATGAAAGCCAAAGGTCCCTATGCGAACCTGGGCGCTAGTTCGACCGCTACCCCGGCAGAGGTACACCATTCCGCCCAGGGCGATATCTTTCTCGTTTCACTTCATTTGCCTTCCCGCGCCATGCTCGATTCTTGTGGCACTTCTCTTCGACAAACCCAGGTCTCTCCTTGCTGGGAATATATTTGACTGCATGCCGTGTTTCGTGGGTATTTCTGACAGTGTCAAACATCATTGTTCTCATGCCGCTTGGTCGCTGCTATGGTCATTGCCCACGCTGTAGGTGAAGAAGGTATAGTCTACATGTGTTTGGCTCTGATGCACCACCCGGACGAAAGCAACAATGGCCGCATTTCTACGGTGCGCATGACCTCTATCAACGAGGTACTCCGGAGTTTGTGCGAAGTGAATTGGGCAAGCTTCAACACCGTCGACGCTTGACCAACACCATCCTTCTTCACAGTGAGAGGATAACTCCGCCATGAACTCGGCATGGCGGCGCATCTGCGTTTCCAGCAGATGCTATGATATAACCGAGTATATGCATGAACACGCAGATGGATAGTCTAGTCCTTAGGGCCGTTTTAAACTGACCGACTTTTTGTCAAAATCTTTGAAAGTGTCAAAAAAATGGAACCTGTATGTAGGCGTTTGTCCATTTTTTTCAAAAATATTTGGAACGAAGTTGGGCGCGAAAACTTTGCTTCACTTCGTTCCAACTTTTTGACAACCCTCTCAAAGTATTTGGAGCACTTTCCAAAGTACCCTTGCAGAGGCACGCGAGGGCTGCTGCGTCTGCACCACGAGTGCCCCTCACCGTAGAAAGTCAGCTAGGGTTGTGTGTGAGTCATGGCCGACCGTAGAAAGCGCGGCGCGCCTACAGATTCGAGCGGCTCTCCTCGCCCACGGGCACGCGCAATACAAAAAAAAAAAACGGCGGTCCGCCATGATGGCTTGCAGTTGTTGCTTCGCGTCCGCCGCTTTGTTTTTTCCTTTTCCCGGGGGGGTAGGAGCAGTGGTTGCCACCCCTCGCCGGCGGAGTGTTGGTGGCGGCAGCGCCTCCCGTGGTAACATGAGTGTTCCCCGAGATGCCAGGCAGCAGCACTATCTTGCTGGAGAGCAAGCCTCCACCGCCTACGGCGGCACCGAGAGAGCCCGTCTGCTGGAATTTCGCCGGGGTTTTGGTCTGCCGGCCACGCTGGGTGGTCGTGATATCCATGTCGGTGTCCATGATGTCGTGTTTTCCGCGGTTTGTGTTGTGTCGTCTGTGTTGTCTCGAAGTGAGCGCTACAACTCACGGACGGCGTCATTTTTTTTGACACAAGTTGCACAAGTCTACGTCACACGTTTAAAATGACTGCACACAGGTTCCAAGTTTTTGAAAGACAAATGTCGAAAATTTTGACAAAAAAGTTGGTCCGTTTAAAACGGTCCTTAGGACATGATGATGTCGTGGTTCCGGTTTTGGTGGTGTGGTGGTCTGTGTGGTGTAGTGGGGTGTGAGGGGTTGCTTGGATACCCCCCCGGGAACTCTTTTAATTATTTGGGGGGGAAATGAGAGATAGACACTTGCTGTAAGACTGAAACATTTGTGCTAGCCAAGCTCCCAATCAATCAAGACCACCGCTGGAAGAGACAGATAAATCTGTAAGACTGAAACCCTTTGTACCAGCCAAACAATTCCAGGGTCTGCTTTCGTGCACGGTGCTCACCCTTGTTTCTACATACCCTATCGCTCAATTCTCACCAATTTGGTCTATCTATGCCAATACGATGAAACTGGCCAGCATGCTGTGCGGGACCATCCATTGAGGTTGACTGCCTTGCCAACGGTCGTGCCAACGGTCGTGCCAACGGTCGTGCCAACGGTCATGCCAACGGTCGTGCCAACGGTGGTTACAGTCTACCATGGGCGTGCAGCAATCACCCCGACTGTGGTGTGCCCGAGCATGAGCATGGCCCAACGGTTTTGTTGTGTGAAGCATGCCATGCCTTGTTGTGCTATGCCCGCCTGCGCCATGGTCCTCTGGTCGGCTGTAGAATGAATGATCGGGTTGTGCTGAGAATATGCATACCGTTATCCGTCGGATCCATCCGCCGATCCGTCCACCACTCTCAGGTTGTCGCTGAAGGCATGTTGTTTGAGACCGCTATCACAATGGCGTGTCTTCGGAGCACACTCACTGGCCAAGTGACCATACACGTACGTACTGCTGGCCTGCGGGGGTGAGGTGGATGGTTGTGCGCGTGGAATTCAGATACAAGTGTCCATTTGCATTTCGCGGGATTTACCATCGATGTGGCCGCCTTGGAGAGGAGGGTTACGAGTTCATCGATGAACTTGCGACACATGCCGTGGGAGGAAGGGACGGAGGAACGATGGCTCTGAAAGGAGTCTTCAAGGAACGACTTCTTCAGATCGTTTCGGTGGCTACACAGGTGGCCATATCTCGGCGAGTGCAGAGGTACAAGCTCGCATTGCGCGGGCGTCAAGACGCCGAAAACAGGCGAACAAGATCGACCTCGGACCAGTCAACGCCAATGATATGGGGATGGAGTGTAGACGCATCGTAGAACGCGTTTTCGTTTGAAGTTGGCGTCTTGTTTGAGAGTAGATGTGACAGATTTGCGTAGAATAGGGTAAGATGTTATCATGAACGGAGATGAAAGGGCTTTTCCAACACGGAGATGTAGCATGGATCAAAGCATTTGTTGGATTTCAGCTTTTACAAGCGGACATCAACGCAGTAGTATTTTAGCAAGCTTACGAACGCATATAGGATACCATCAGGATTGTCATTGGTAAGTTGAAGAGGAGATACTTTTACGATGTAAATGACAGTAGAAATAAGTCCTACATATGTTGTTGTACTTCGTATTGGTTTAATATTCATGTATGTAGAGTATGAGACATTAAGTGAAAGTTTTCTGAGGTACATCTGCAATTGTCGGAAGGCAAAAATAAATAAATACCGTTTTCGTCCTGCTGCCCCCTCCGCTCTTCAGTTCGCTGTTCACGGCAGAGGCTAATGGCCCGCCAACAAACACTGTATGGCAATAGCCAGATGTCAGGAAGGGGCATCGGGTCGGCAAATGCTACAGCAGAGGGTTGGCAAATTCGAGTCCTGCTGGTACTGTTTGGCGACCCTTGATGGTGCAGGGAGGATTTCTCACACTTGCGCTCCGGTGTTGCGTGATGGTGAGGATCTACTGTGTGCACGTATGTCTCCGAAGGTTTTTCGGAGCTTGGACATATTGCCACTGTGTTGTGCATGCCAGGCTCTCTTGATAGGTTCATTTCCGCCGTGGGACACCGGCTTTTTTCAACTAGTCTACATGATAATAACCAGGAAGTGGCTCATCAACTCGAAAGGGAAGAGTTGGAATCAGAAAGACACCACGCGCTTCACGAGGGATGGAAATTTTCGGGCCTCGCACGTGTCGTTCATTCTGATCCACCCCGGCGGCATGCGAGTGGCGTTAAAGTTGAAGACTTCAGTAGTTTTGTGCAAGTATCAAGTGGAACGCTGAGACACAGCTTCATGTCGGGGAGAACCAACACAAAAGCTCATACCGTGGTTGTCAATCCTGCCTTTACGGGAGAAACAACCGAAAAGGTTGCTCGACCGAACGAAAAGAAGCTGGGGGTCAGCGGCTGTGTCCCCCACACATGCTCCAGTTTTGCTGAACCGCCCATCATGTGGGCATAACGTTGTGCCCATGGGAAGCCCATAAGGCACCCATGGGGTCCATGGCCTGCACACTAACCGTCAATGTAGTGCGCTTCAACCGAAGCAGTGTACTCCGAAACAGAATATCTGCTTTTTGAGGGGCGAGAAAAAGGCTCAAACCCTAACGCCAACCGCAACCCCAACCTCATGCCACACCATATGTGCTAGGTTGGTGCTGGATGGCTAGGGTTAACTGTACAGTAGGTTGATGTGTCGGGAGGCTAAGGTCTCTAGCTATAGATTGATATCACATACCGGTGGCGAAGTTGTGGCGAAGTTCTAGTTAAATGTCCACGTTGAGCAGTTCGTGCGGAGTTCATAGGCTGCCCATGGGCCCACCAAACGGGCAGTTCACGGCAGTTCACGGGCAGCTCACGGGCAGCCCGTGGTCAGTCCATGAAGCACCTATCGGTGGCCCATGGGCGGTTCATCAAGTTGGCTTTTTCCACCTCACCCAATTCTACAGTAATATGAACCACTGCTGTCTCACTCGATCGACCTCTGTCTGTCGGTCATTCCTTGTGCCGAAACTGAATGAATACCTGCGGAGGACGTATCCCAAACAAGCGGGGTTTGTGCCACCGGTAAAGTATGCGCGTCATTTCACTTTTGTATCGTTTGGTAGTGATATTTCAGGTTGAAATTTCACAAAGCCTATCATAGGTTCCAATTCACCCGCTCGCCCTTAGGCGCATTAATTGATTCGTAGCACGTTTCAGAGACCCACGTGGGTGCGAGTGTCGAAGCTCAGGTCAACATCAGAGCGGACCGCTACGAAGCGTCGAAACATGCATGAGTGCACCAGCGCCAGGAAGCAATACACACGAGTCGGATGGAGGTGTTTTATTGGCTCTTTTCATTTCGCTGTGTCATCACAACGAGTTTCGCATTTGTTGTTCATTCACTCACAGTCTGACTGGATTCACTCTTTTGCAGATATTGCAATGCCGGCAACGTCCACAATTGCACGAACAACACGAATGGGGCGCTCTGCTGCCGGCCCACTGTCGGCATGACTTACTTCTGCACGCGCCTGACCTTTATTCATCCTGCGCTGACATCTGGTTCCTCTCGCACGCCTAACAACAGCATGTGCATTGTCACCGTCAAAGGCTATTGAAAAATGTAAGGCACGTACACGCAGCAGGTTTGCAAGAAGATCTGCGACGTTTCCAACATAAAAGTGAATGGAGCCTGCAACCGCACGTCGATCCTGTGAAAGCCCTATGAAAATGTATGGTGGATAGCGTGTCCTTTCCCGCTATGGCCTTGGGTCTCATTCGTTGGAGCAAGCATGTCTGCAAGATTGGAGAAGGCAGTATTCGAGTTTTCACTTCACGTGTTCGAGGCTGTCGGGGGGGGGGGGGT
>CACKRE030000071.1:23771-35531 GCA_902602495.3 Ectocarpus sp. CCAP 1310/34 | reverse complement strand
GGGGGGGGGGGGGGGGGGGGGGGGGGGGGGGGGGGGGGGGGGGGGGGGGGGGGGGGGGGGGGGGGAGAAGGTTTGATCGGCAGCCAAGGCAATACATCGCTGGTGAGGGCTTTGAACGCCAGTTCCTTGCGCTCAGCATATTCCCTGGGCGTGTACCGACCATTCTGAGGATGCTTCTTGTGGCGAGCGGGGGGGGGGTAGGGAAAGAGTGAACCGGAAAGATGTACAGAAGTAAAGGTGATGAACGTCTACTGGTCTACGAAACAAAAGGCTCCACCCCGACGCTAATGTTCTCAATTAGGTACAGCAACCACTACCAGTTCTACTCAATTGCCAACCCCGGGCCCACAGCAGCAGTCTTAACCCCTTCACAGCTTTTCTGCCCCGTCCTGGGCAAATACCGGTTGGGCGTTGAGCGGTGTTTCGGAAATCACGCCACCACAACTTCGTTATGACGTTCGTTTCGTTCCTCCTCTCACCGGTCTGGATGCAGTTGATGACGTCAGTGAAGAGCATCGCGACGTCCTTGCCGACGGTCATGTTGGCAATCACCTAGTAGGAGCGGAACCATGGAGAGGGAAACATCGAAGGCGATGAAGCGGGAATCAATGACAGCGAGAGCAAACAAAACACAAAGTTTCGATGCTTAGCGTCTGAATAAAAATCACGAACACAAACGACAACAACGAGGGTCAAAGGTGGGGTAACACCAAGCCCTCCATCAACATCGACAACGGTACCGAATCCGATCAACAGATACATGTGCTTTTATAGAGTGTTCCACCCCCTACAGCATTGACTTCTCCCAATCCCTACGGGACGTAAGCGCCGCTGAGCCCTAGAGTTCCAACTTGCGATAGCAATCATGCCTCCGTCCTTTCATCAACATGCCAAACACGCCCCACCTTTTTGACAGCATCCTTCTTCTTGTCACGGTTGGGGGAGTTGAGCTCCTGACGGAGTTCGTGCGTCTCGCCTGCCTCACCAATATCGTTTTGGGGGGGTGTCGTGGAACAGCATCGCATGGAACGTGGACATTTGCCTCAAAGCCAGCAATTGAGTACAGCAGCAAGGTTGGCTTCACCGAACCCGAGCTGACAAAGGGGCCAGTATCCTTTTTCGGTTGCACCTAGGCGATGAGCTCGCCCCAAGGAGTAGGTTTGCTGTCGAAGGGTGTGGGCCAGGGCTGTACAGGCTTGCGTGGGAAGGTTCTTGCTTCTATATGCCAGCATGCGAAGAAGTTACTCAAGCAAGCTCAAGCTTGCGTTTCGTCCCCACAGCCATGCTACAAAGGGTGCGCGGAGCAACTCTGCTGTCGGACACGAACAGATAGTGGATAATCCAGGCCTCAGGCGTCCACAGACATGCACGGTATGTGCATTTGGTCTCGCTCTTGCTTGAGACGGGGGGACGGGTGAGTTGAGGCACACCGACAGATGCATAACAAAGCCTCCCCGTCATCATGAGGTGTTGGTGTCGGTACCACACGACACCGGGTGCAAGTCCGCAACTGAAAGGAACGGTGCTCTTAACCTGCGAGAGTGACCAAGATCACAGGTATGGACTCCAACTGCACTGCTCGTCCGGTAATCGAGATTTCTACCACCTTGCTGTAACCACTGCTTGTTGTATCTGCAGCGTTAAGTCTACTTGTCTGCAGGTTGTCTACACGTGCTGCATTAGCTTTCAACGGTGTGTGTGTGTGTAACAAGCAAATCGGGGAACTAGCACCCAAGGAGAGCTGCAACGCTCAACGCAAGACGGTCGACCCCACACTTTTGCTCCTTCCTGCACGTCCCGTTTGGCATGCAAGATGTTGCCTTCTCCCTTGCCGTGGTACATACACACTGGTTGTGGAACACACCAACAAACAGGGAGCAGTACAAGTAAGAACTCAACAGGGAGCAGTACAAGTAAGAACTCGCCGCTCACAGCTATATCGCTGTCTTTGCTCGGAACAAACGACGATCCGTGCAGCAGCAGTGGGGGCCCACCGACACAGCATGCAACAAGCTCTTCTCTATCCAAGAGCGACAACTACAGCAAAGTTATAACCACCCTCTGAAGGAAGCTGCCTTTAGCTACCTTTCTTGGTGGTCGTGAAGAAGCGGGAGTCGCTCCCGCCCGGTGCCCTTACAGCTCTGCCCGCCATCGTGCGTGCTGCTCAGGGTCGACTATTTCTCTCCTTTTCTTTCCGCGGGTGCAATCCTTCCGCGACGCAACCAAGCCCAGCCACTCACTGCCCACTGAAGGTGGCACACAATCGACTCCTGACGTGCTGCAGCGTACGCAATCGGGTGGTATGGTACTCGTCTCTCTGTTGTGTGGGAAAGGACGTGCCGCACGGAGAACGAGGGCAGCCGGGGGGGGTACACGCGGTAATATCGGGGCTCCTACTAGTTTTTCTCGCTGCGGAGCCGCTTGGACAGCAGGGAATCTTTCTGTGATTATGATATCCTTGGATGTGATGTTTGAATTTCTCCTTCTTGCCTTTGCTGAGATGCCTCTTTCTATTCGTCACTCTGCGATCTCTGTCCAATCAAGGAGCCCATATTGCTCTACAATGTCGTAGCGTAGCGTCCCAAATTCTGATCCCTCGCTTTTCCTTTTCCCTCTCGTCCACTTGACAGCACTGGTGGGCAACTACTAGGGAGCGTGTGCAGTCAACCACATTCGCTCTTCGCGTCTGTCTAGTCGAATAGTTGTAGACACGTAGGCATATACCAGCATACCAGAGTAGCTCCTCGCGATGTAGATTCGGGCGAGTCTCACTCCATCATTCATGACAAACAGGTGTTAGACTTGCTCCGTAGGCGTAAATGTTCGGCGGCCACCCTGATGCGGTTTGCCACTGTTATCGGTACAAAATGCATCATGTCATCACATGATGAAACGGGGGTCTGTTTTTCTGATGCGACGTGCTTCGTAGAACAAAACACTTGACTACAGCTGCATTTGCCTCGCCCGTTCCAGCATTGGGGCAAAATCGGCTCGCTGTTGTATCCGATGTCCGAACACACCAACTAGGGAGCTTAACCCAATCTAGACTATTTGTGCGCTGCGGTTGCTGGAGAGGCGCAAACGCGATGGTGAACATCTCTTCTCTCTCTCTCCCTTCTCTCTCCAGGTTCAAAGAACATATTATATTTTACATTCCCCACTTTGCCGCGCACCTGCAACACAATCGAATGGGCGTTGTATGACACGACAACAACTTGTTGCCTGCACAAGCACAACGGCATCAGGGGCGCAAAGCCTCTTCCGCACTATCTAAGCGGCAACAAGAGCATCAAAAACAAACCCGCCCTCACTCCCCCTCCCCCTCTGGCACCCATAAGTCGCCCATTGTCCAGTAACCTGCCCAAACACGCCCCCTGTGCTCCTATTCCACATTGCTGTCATCGGCGCCAGACCCGCTGTTGCCATGACCTCAAGGAACGAAAAATTTCGTGTCTTGGGGAACACGCTCGTATTAGGCATGGCTTCACATGTTCTAGGTCAGCCGGGCTTTCCTCTGTATCCCCCCCCCCCCCCCCCCCCCCCCCCCCCCCCCCCCCCCCCCCCCCCCCNCCGTCTCTGCACCCCGCTGTCTCTCTACTCAGTCCTCCGCCAACAACGCCTTGTCCGCGTCCTGCAACGCCGGCGTCAGTCCAACCGCTCCCTTCTCCCGCCTGGTGTGCCGGATGAACACGCGCACACACAGCATCAGACATGAAACGAACATGACGGGTACGTTTGCAACGCGGATCGTAAACCATGTCATGGGATGGGGCTACAGTAATAAGGCATTTATGTCGTGAGAATCGTGGAACGCTATCAAACTATCGATACGGGTCAGGACAGGAGAGTTGAAGCGACGCAAAAGGGATGGCTAGACGGGATGCAACCGTCAACGGACCCCCCTCATCGTTTAAGAACATACGAATTGTGAGCGGGGGGCGGGGGGTTCACATCAAACTTGCCACCCCGCGACGACACGCTGATGTGAGACGTGCTCTGATGTTCATCATGCGCCTATGAGGAAGATTCGCTACCCGCCTTGGGAAGCTACCACCAGGGTCACCCGACACCTCTACCACCACCGTTCCTATACTATCGTGGATGGCATACCGCAACCGAAAAAAACAACTCCGATGGCAATGCCGTTGCTCATGCTTGTCCTCCCGCAGCAGCAATGCCGTGCTGAAAAATTTCCACCCCGGCCGGCTGTGTCTTTCCTGTCGCCAGACAACCGACATAACCCCAACTGCAGCATGTTGCTCAATGGTGGACGCTTACCTCTCAGGGGAGGGCAGAGCCTCCGGGACCACTTCGCCAGAGGCCTCCGCGTAGCGGGTCGCCACTCTCGGCCAGTCCACCGACGCCCAAAAGTTGGTGATGTACACGTCCTTGCGGTTTTCGTACTGAGGGTCGGGGGCGTGAGCGGGATCAGCGGGGGGGGACACAGCAGCGGTTCCCGATGTGATCCGCCGATACATTGGATATGGAAGTGAGAGCGGGGCGAGCGGGCGAGCGCAGGACAGATCGCGGGAGTGTGAACGAAGCAGGAGACGGAGTGAGAGAAGGCAATGGGAAGGTCGAAAGAAGTGGATCTCCAACACCAATCGCTGCATATCGCTGCATGTGCCAATGTAGCGATAGGGCGCACATGTCTACAGGGAAATACTTCGTTTCAACTTCAACCAACGAGTCCCCCCCCCGCTCCGTTCTTCCTTCACCCTTCACGCCCTTCCCTCAAGGTTGTCGGATCCAAACGAAAAAAGATAATACCTGGCAAATGATGGAACAACAGCAAAGACAACCAATGACGGAAGTCCCACTCCCTGCCCCCACATCCGTGTTGCCTCCCGCGCTGCCAAAAAAAATATTCGGAGCACGACGAATTGAGTGAATGCCATGTTCCCCCTGCCCCCACATCCGTTCTGCCTGTCAACATGTTCGGTTTCTCGAGGCCTCTCACATCCAGATAGTAGGCGTGCTCCCACAGGTCCAGGAGCAGGATGGGGGTTGTGTTCGGGTTCATGGCCGGCGTGTCCTCGTACTCTAGGACAACCACGTCTAGGGTCTTTTCCTCGTGATTGAAGTACAGAAACACCCACCTGCATTTCGGCAGTACGATAAAGCGAGAGACGGAACAAAGGAAAAAATCAACAGACGTGTATGGTTGACGGATGCACGCGTGAGCACGCCACGGTGGTGGCACGAGAAGGTGGGACCGGGGCATGGGAGCAAGTGGTATAACTGTGTGCACAGCCCTCCGAATGGGAGAGCTGGCAGCGACCTTCGCTCGACAGCAAACAAGCAGCAGCAGACAAGCAGCAGCAGACAGGCAGCGACTAATGAGCAGCAGCAGATGGTCAGCAGCAAACAAGCACCAGCACCAGCTGGCAAGCAGTACCAGCTGCCGAGCAGCAGAAGCAGCAGCAGCAGCCGAACCTAGCCCATGGCCAATTTCCGATAACAAAGCGGTAGAGCGAAATGAACGGGGGGGGAGGGTTGAAAGGAAGGAAGGAAGTTGCTTACCCCGAGCCGGAGAAGGCGGACGCCGCATTGGAAAAGGCGTACTGCATCTCCGCGAAGGATCCGAACGAACGGTCGATGGCCTCCGCCAGGTGCCGTTCCTGCACACACACACACGGAGACACACACATGGTGTCATTGGAAACAAGCAACACATTGCTCGTGCTGGCCTATGTGCGCGGTCGATACAAATCCCAGACGCAAACACGCCAATCGCGGCGCCGGCAGCGGCAGTACACAAGGCCAGGAACAAGCGGGAACAGGAAGTGAAGCAATAACTTTGGCACGATTCTTTTTTTCATCGCGTGGCACGAGCTTTTCGACGGACAAGATTCAGCTGGGATTGTTCACCGCAAACTCCCTCGGAAAGACGCGAGCTACATATTGCCGCCTTGTGCCGCCAGATGCCCGGCTTACGTACTCTCTCCTAAACGACCGGGAGGAGGAAGAGGAGGAGGAGCAAGAACTCAAACACCACGCGTCCAGTACCATAAAACAACATGGGGCCAAAAAAAACACTTCCTCGATTCTCGCTCTCTTGCTCTCTCGAGAACCCACCTGGATAGTATCAGACTCTTGCCCTGGAGGGTGTCCCCCCCAAGGCGACAGCACGTTCCAGAACAAGTCGTGGTTCACGAAGCCTCCCCCCGCCCGACGAGCAGCCGCCCGATAGTCTGACAGCGCCATCCATCCAACCCCCGAGAAATAATAACCGCCACCCGTAATCCCCGGCAGCGGGAGCAGTAGCGACATGGCCACCACAAAAAAAAAACGCAGTGGTTCGGTGTTATACGTTCAGCGTCGGTGAAATTCGGCAAACACAACGAGCCATCGACGTACCACAGCCGAAAGAAAAGCCAACAAGCAACTGAGCCAGGGAAATGCCAGACTTTTTATTGGTTTAAGCCGTGGGCGTGCTGCCGAATGCACGCTCTGTTCATGTTCAGGTTGCAGGTAAACCATCTGGCAGCAGTGCACCTTTACACCGCATGCGTTCATGCCAATCGTTGTTCTCGGGTGAGCGTAATATGAAGATCTGACGTAGACCTACCAATGTGCCACCGCTCTGTCTCTTATGTGTTTCGTGCAGAAGCCTCCCTCGCGTTCCGTCCCTGCTGCTGCATTTTGCTACCCTCGATCATTCACCCCCCCCGCTCCCCCGTTGCCGTCACCCGCATGCAAGGAAGCAAGCGCGAGATGCAGAACATCCTACACAGGATGAAGCGCACCCTTCATGCGACTCCCCGAATACCTCACGGTGCTTCGCGCTCGGTGATGTGAGAGCCCGGTCCGGTGAGTACCCGGCGTGCTCCATCCCGGCTTTGTAGCGATGCGAGGTCAGCAGTCTAACGAATACGGCATGCACGGCTATGTGTACCCCCCCCCCAAGTCCCCCTCTCTCTCACCCTCCGGCACGCTCTCCAGGTTGTGCAACAGCTCGTCTACTCCCATCTTGGCCAGATGCTTCAGCTCCGGATCCCAACGCATTCTCTCCAGCACGGCGTTCAGCTGCGAGGTGTAGGCGGCGTGGTGTCCAAGGTGGTGGACCTGTCCATAGAATGCAACAGCACAAACGACAATAACGTGAAACAAGAGCGTCATGAAGGGACGCCCTGGCATGATGGATACGTGAAGGAAAGTATAGCCCAATACGCCGGTGGGGCTCACCAAGGGGCGTGGAAATCATCCTCAGAAAGGACGGAAGGCTGCTGTGCATAGACTACTCATTTTCCTAGAAGAACGGCCGGCAGCAACCCACACCCACATGTTAACCGCCATGTACATGGACGCAGAAAGCGGCACAAAATGCAGCCGAAATTACAGTGCGTCACCACACAGACCTTCACCCAGAACCACGGGCCACGGTCGGAAGCAGCATGCTTGAACTGCTGTATGGGTAGAGACAAACCTCAGCCTACAGCAGTAGGAAGTAAACCACAGAGAGGCGGATGTTCTACCACGGAGCTGGGAACGACACCAAACCCAGACAGGAACCGGATGGAATACTACTCCTCAACACAACCAACGTAAAGAACTAGGAGGACAGGTAGTAGAGTGTGCGGGTACCGATGTTTACTGCTGAAAGTGCCCGGACCTCGTCGGCGCTAAAACGATACTTTCTCTGGGGGGGCTCCCCGCCCGGGGGGACCCGCACACAAACACATACACTCGCAGGCCCTCTATAGGGCGGGAACGCGCCAGACCGATTCACCCGACCGATACAGAGCGCCCGCCCTATTCAATGTGTAGATTAACTTGATTATTCCGTTTGCGCCGCCAGCTTTACCCGCCATATTTAGGGCACCAGCCTTATTTAACCCGCCTTATGGAGGGCCTATGCACATGACTGCTGTATGAGAGAATGATATGTGTATATATGTCTTCACCGGGCTCACGCACGGTCTTGTTCCCTTGGTAGAGGCAAACTTGAGTGAGAGGTCGATGCCGAAAAGGACGGACAGCACGAATCAACCATGCTTGAGGCTTTCATTTCTGATGTGTCCACGGCCGGTAGCCGTAGACCACGGCAAAGGCATACTGAACGGCGGTGTTGTACTTCTTGCCGCAGTACAAATCTTTACGGAGTACTGCTATTGAAACCGTGCATCCGAGTACGTGAAATGTGCGTCCCTTGTGCACGCACGATTTGTTGGAAGTATTACGTGCTCGTCGGGTAGTATCACGATGGATACTGGCGCGAAAGTGCGCGTACCATTGAATACGAGATGCAGCCGTAAATAGGTTCAGTCGAGTGGCAGATTCCAAAAAAAACTTTGCTTCCTTGGGTAGACCTGTGGATCTTGACGTCTGAAGCTTAGTTCAACAGGTAATCTTTCTGGTGCGTTTTCCATGGCAGATTTTCAGCAGGACCCACCTCTTCCGTCCACAGCACAAGACTTGCACTAAACTACAACACCCACTCGGCCTGCCTTGGCCAAGCCGAGCCAGCCTCTCTCCACACATGTGCATAAACTGCAACAACAAAAAAAGTACTTCCGTTGGCCAGCCGGGTCAGCGCGGTCGATGCTACCAGAAGAAACACACGCACAGCACAAACACACAAACACCCCTAGTCTACAGCAGAGAGAAGAATGCTGGTCTTCTCTCACCCTCAACGCGTGTTCGCTGATGAAGGGCACCAAGGACCCGTACGAGTAGGGGAGGGGAGGCACGGGGAGGTTCTGGGCGCTCGTCCCAACCGCGGCCAGCGTAGACAGGGCGAGGCATCGTCCTACCAGCATCGGCGTCGAGCTCTTCTTCCTCATGGCCATCTCCTCTGTCGTCGAAAGCGCTGTTCCCAGGAGGGTGTGGTTGACGAAGGCAGAAGTTGTAAGACAACGATAGCAGAGGATCGCGCGCTGGCTCTCTGCCGTCATGCCCCAAACGTGAGAGGCGAGGGAATAAAACGAGACTCTTGTCAGCTTCGATCACCAGGGCGGCGAGGCGGCTCTTGACGGAATCGAAAATATTTTTGCTGGGCTAGCTGTGAAGGTCTGTGATCCAGTAGGAGGGCACGCCAGAAGTATCAAACAAACGTGCAACCCCTCCTACACAATGTCGGCAAGTTCAACACCACAACTGAAGCACCAAAAGCGTTAGCGCATGTCTTGAATGTAGCGCACATATATGCGCACATGGTCTGAAGCACATCAAGAGGGAGCAGAAAAGCCGAGGTCAGCGGCCCGGGCGCGGTGCACGCGGACCAACCTACATCTCACGAAGACCTGCGTGTTCCTCATAATCAATATCGCCACCGTGACTCACTTGATCCGGGGAACGACGCGTGCAAATGGAACAATCCGAGCGGGATGTCGTGGGATCGTGCTGTGTGGCGGGTTGTTTCTTGGGGGGCTCGCGCCGATATGACGCCGTGAACACCCCCCCCCCCGTATCACGATTTCCTCCGTATTATCATTCTACGAAGCCCCTTCGAACACTCACTCTGCTCTCTCTGCAACAGCATTCTCATTCCCTCCACAATCCCGTAGCAGACTCCTGCGGCTTGTCGTCGGCATCGCCTGCATGATTCAGCGGAATAAGCTTGGTCAGTTCCCCTCCTTCTGTGCATATGATGAAAGGCTGTTGCGAACTGAGCGCCTAGAAGGTGGGGCGTCCTCAAACCTCTTACATCTACCGAACTGCGCATAGAAAGCGGTCTCGGGTCCTGTAGACGTCAAGATTGATTTGAGATTCAGGCGCGACTTCCTTCTTTTGGAGTCTGCTCACGGTAAGCTGTTTTTACGAAATACAGCACGTCGTATACTGTAGACTTGGTTCTGTACAGCCGGTCTCAGCGTGTGAATGAATGGATTCCCTGCAAACTACTTATCTGTCCTAATCTGCCAATGAAATAATACAATAATGATGCTGATGGTTTGAATCGCGATGTTCAATCAACCAACTCTGGCGTGCCCGACATCGGGAAACACCTGGTTTCCTGAGCATGATGATGCAGCACATTGCTCAACGAGTGAATGTACAGTCGTACGAGTGAGTGAGTTTGGTCTCCCGAGGGGCACACACCACACACTCAAATCATATAACACGGGGACAACCGAAGACACATCAACTTTTTTCGCATCTGCTTGAATGAATAAAAAGGTACAGCGACCAACGCTTTCGACCTGTTCTGCGTGTTTCCCTATCAACGTCAAGCACACGCACGCGTCTTCGCTGCGGGCGCTAAGCTGTGAAGTTCCCGCTGTTCAAAGAGCCGTTCATCTATTACCGGAAAGACCTTCCAGCCATTCCTTATCATTTATGGGCAACTTCACCGGAGGACCACCAATTCAAGACTGGACTCAAGGGGGAGTGTTGGAGAATGTTCGTCCTTGCATTTCGCGTAGCTGGCCAACAATGCGTGTCCTCCTGCCCGGGGTACAGAAAGACCGAGAGACACATCTTTTCGGACATTTTCGTTTGAAATGTAGGGCGCCAACCCAAGCCATAAACAAACGGGTCTACATTGTCTGCGGTTCAGGACAACCTGCCCGCGAGATACTGAAGCACGTAGCCGCTTCCCGCCATTCATTCCCTGAAACAGCTGCTCTGCTAGTGAGTCTCTCTTTTGGTTGTCCGTACTTCTTGCATTAAGTCATACGGGCATGGACGCGGAAATCCCCTTCCGACAAAAAACAAACAACACCTTACCAATGGATAACATAACATGTCCTAAGACAGCAAACACAAGGCGTCTGACCCCTTCGGACACACAACATTCCAGTACCAGTGCTAGCTGGCATCACTGAAAATATTTCGGTGTAAGTCGTAAGTAGACAAAAAATAAGCTTACTCATTATCCAGACGATTTTCTTCCCGTTCACTGCAAAAAGACTTCAACCCCCCCCTTCCACTGTGATATTGTCTCAAATGGGTGCCATCTTTCTTTTTTGTTGTATGCATATTTCCTATAATAGTAACATCGAATCGCTAACGCGTACGTACCAACTACGATAATCTAGAATTCGTGCCGTTAGACTTGCCGCCACGATCGACCGCCTCTACTCCGTACCTCGTACCCCAACCACCGCCGGGTGGGACCGCCAGACGCCGCTCTACCTCGTCGTATGTCTCGACTTTTGACGTCTCGCATGGTTGCTTCTCCTGCCGTAACCCTTCCCCGGCAAAGGCTTTTCCAAAACGTGGCGACAATGACCACAAAATAATGGCCAGCAGGGATCACCATCGACATGTATGTACGGCGCTAATGAGACAATGCACGAGTCAGGCCGTGGCGCACAACCACGCCACCTCGCCCTTTCTCTTGACTTCGACTTCCGTGTGTTGGCTTCTCCTGCCAGAACCCTCCCCCGGCAATAACTATTCAAAAACGAGGGGAGAACAATTACACAAACACCATCCAAAAGGCGTCACTATTCAACAATGTTGTGACGATAATCACGAAGACCAGTCAGCAGGCGTCACCATCGACATATACGCCGCGAATGTGATGACACGCGAATCAGTTGCCACCTCACTCGCTGTCTCGACTTCGACGTGCAATGTATTTCTTTGCGCTCTCCCCTGCCCGAACCCTCCCCCGCCAACAACTATCCACAAGCGAGGTGACAATGATCACAAAGACCAGTCAGAAAGCATCACTATTCAACAATGAGGTGACGATGATCTCAAAGACCAGTCAAGACGCGTCACCATTGTTCGTGAGCCTGCGAACATTGCTGTTGGATACATGTGCTGGATGATTTAGTGTCACGCAGACTGGTAAGATAACCGTTTGAT
>CACKRE030000071.1:4933-19423 GCA_902602495.3 Ectocarpus sp. CCAP 1310/34 | reverse complement strand
TTTTTCCTTGAGGGGTTTTGCCCGGACGCCGGGTTTCCCCTCCATCTGTTACCATGTTGGTATTTTCTGATGTATCCTGGGGCGTTCTTGCCCAATTGATGGTTAGTCACTTGCGTGAAGAACCAGGGAGGGTGTTCGTGAGCCTGCGAACATTGCTGTTGGATACATGTGCTGGATGATTTAGTGTCACGCAGACTGGTAAGATAACCGTTTGATAAGGGGCACCGCGATGATTCACGGGGCCCCTCCTTGCTGTGGGAGCCGCTCTTTGAGTACTCCCTCTTTCGTCCGTGTGAAGGACGGTCGTCAACCTCCCGTGAAGTTAATACATCACCAAAACAGTCTCACCCGATAAATAAGTGGCGTAGGCCGCAAACAACCATCGATATATACGGTACGAGTGGGGCTTAACTCACAAGTCAGTCAGGCCATAGCGCACAACACAATCGATTTCACAACCAGGCGCATCGCTCTCTACGTCCATGCGCTACCCGGATGGCTGCGGAGGGATCCCGGTTTCCAAGCAACCCATTAGCTCATAACGAGTAGCGCGACTCCAAGTACCGCATAGAGGGTGGACGTTGCCACGGTGCCCCTCTTAAAGGAGCCGTCCGAGGTGTCAGCTCCCCCAGGGCTGGTCAGTGGAAAAAACAAGCAAGGGGTACAAACACAACACGAAAACCATCTCTTAACAAGGACTACAATATCGGCGAAGTTGAGGTTTAGAATCGGCGGGCGTTATTGATAATGGGCAACGTGAACTGGGCACGAGAGGGTCCACGGTGGCTTGACGAGCCAGAAAGCCGCCTATGATTCCACAACTGGAAGTCATCTAGAAAGTACCCTTGGATGTGCAGCACGTTTGCGGGGTCTGCTGCGGTAGTCATACGAAGCACGGCCATATCCCTCAACGGCATGCGGCGCCGGAGTGGTTGGCTACATACGGTCCGTGCACAACAATTTGTCCAGTTACCTTTTGTGCGATAACTTCTTTTCGAGAAAGAATGGGAACGTGAAACAACGATAGTCGTGACCGCCTCGTCGAGATAAGTCGATAGCTGCAGAGTTTTTTTAATTTCGGCGATGTGCAACATTTTTGGCGAAAAATGTCCACGGAGCCCCTAAACACGACATACCTGCCCCAAATTCATCCACGGAGCCCCCTAACCTTCCCCCCGGGACGCCCACCACTCTTCTCAGTGCCTGCTTTTGTACACACGGACACCACATGATTGGATTTGTACAGATAGCACGAAGAAAAGTTGGTCGACGACACCCATAGGGAGAAATACCATCACTTCTATACAACTTTGACGAATCTCTGCACACACAAACGAAAATATTTATAAAGCAGTATTGTTTACTGCTGTATATTGCTAATACTCGGTATACAAGATCGGCATGAAGAAAGGGAAACACGCACCAAGCACACAACACAACAAACCTCGGCCAAGCTGTTAAGCAAAATTTTGTGCAGCACTAAAAGACACACATCACTACGCATCGTTCTCGGCCTCTTTTTCCTCTCCCTCCTGCTCCATGGCCCGCTTCTTCTCCTTTTCCTGCTTCCACTTCTTGAATGTCCTTTTCGCCCTCCTGACGGAGAAGGTTCGGCATTCCTGCGAAGCCGCCAACGCCTGCGCCGCCGCGGCGTCCTTTTCCGCTTGTGTTTTGCGCCCTCCCGTTGCCTCCACGACGGCATCCCCTCTCTGGGTGGCTTCTCGGTGCGTGTTCCACTCCTTGAGTTCGCGGTCCTTGAGGTAGTCCACCATCCCCTCGTCGTACGCTTCAACGTACAGTCACACGACCCTACTCCACGCACGGATGTGTGCCAACGGCACGCCACGCAACGCGCCCGGCAGAATCTGGAGCATGTGGGTGAGGGAGTTCTCGCAGTGAAGACGGATAGTGCTTGACGTATCCCCAGTACCGCTCAATAGCGTTAAGCTCAGGGTGGTAGGCCGCCACGTGTGCGTGTTTGTTGTGTGTTCGTCTCGTCTTGCCCAACGAAAAAAATCTCCCATGGGGACGGCACAACAAAAAGTTGAATATCTCGGAAACCAGATTTTTCCCGACAAAAACCACAAATACCGACCTAGATATTGAGGAGAGGAATCGTTTGCCGCTGTTTATTTTGAAATCGGTCGGTTAGTTATCCCCCGAAAAACAATACAAGTTAGCCCTCTAGATCCGGTTTTTCTCTGATATCTCCGTGAATTCACAATATTTTGACCAAAAAAAAAATACCGACCTGGCAAATCCCGACATCTGTTCAAATCCGTTGAGTTTTTTCGAATCGGCAAAGAACACACCCCTGCGAAAACAATTCAATTTTTTCCGGTTTTGCGCCGATAAAAAGTCAAGAAACAAAAAAAAAACTCTCCGTCACGCGATGCGCCTGCAAACAGGGCGTTTTCCGGTACTTTCAGATTTCGGAACAACCACCTGTGGGCAGAGAAAAGTTGTCATTTGTGCTGGGAAAATTTTGGATTTTTTGGTGTGCACGGACTATACGTACAATGGGACATCCGACCCGCGGTATCTTGAACACAACGCACTCAAACACGACCCTAAATGCTGGAAAAGTTTCAAGAACTTCTGAGGCTTGGGTGGATCCTTCACAGTGCCCCCACAGTGTGGCAAGGCACGCTAGCGAATTGCTGCACGCCAAAGCTGTCGCAGCCTGGCCCGGCAGGCTAACCAATGACACCATACCTGGCGTGGGGCTTGAACTAGGCGCTTCCGACGAAAACGTTGCCGACGAACGTTCTGCCGAGGAGCTAGGCTCGGGAAGATAGGTGTAGCCGCTGTCAAGGTTGGTTTCGCCTGGCCTCGGTGCCGTCGTGGGCGTGATCAAAGACTCGTCTTCGGTATCTACACAGAAAGACAGCAAGGAGGAGATGAAACCGACGCGTGCATCGCGGGAGGGATAGGGGTGGATTGTGGTGCGGCGGAAAATAAGCGAGGCGCTACTGTTGTCGGTGGTCCTTGTTGAGTGCTAGGCATGAGAGGCCGATGGATGCGCAAGCTTCGTGGAAATAGCGGAGGGCTCGGGGTGATTTCTGGTGCGGGGGGAAAGAAGCGAGGGGTTATTGCTACAAGTGGTCTCTGTTGAGTGCTAGGTGAAAGGGGTCGATGGATGCGAACGCCCGAAGGTTGAAAGCTCCTCCGTGTCGGTGAAGAGTTGGGGAGTGGGCCGATGCACGACCACAGTGCGAGCGCGTAGATGGCATGTACTTCTGTAATAATGAAGTTTCCCGGCGGGAGCGAAAATGACAAACTCTGCCGTTTTAAGGGTCGTTTCCGGACCCCGCCCTTTGATTTTTCTTCTACGTGGTAGCACCGGCTTCCCTTTCCCCTCATGCCTCAAGCGTGAGGGTGGACGTTAGATCGTCCGTCACCTCACTCTAACACTGTTGGGAGGAAATCTGCAAAGCACGACAGGCCCCGCAACTACTAAACAAGACCCTGCCCACTATGCCCCCATTCTCTTTGGCGCTTCAAGCAACATCCGATTGTTGTACTATCACACACAACAGGTGGTCCAACAGCAGCTGGTGTCAACTGCATATACTTCGGAAAAATTGAACTTTCTGACTGTTGTAGTAGGCTTGGCAGTCGACGGTAGTGGTCGTGTAAATGTAGAGCTTGTCGTCCCCCTCGAGGAAGTCAGTGTCATAATGTTCAGTCACGATCATACCAGTATCTGGGAAGTAGGCCTCCGTGTAGCCATCCTCGGCGCCGTCGTCGCACGCTTCCATTGCCTCGGTGCATCTGCACGGTGAAGCGGGATTAGAGAGAAGTCGGTGCATCTGCATGGTGAACCGGGATTAGTGAGAGGACTCGCTTCATACAAGAATCGGTACTACTCAAGTTCGAGCACGTTGTGTCCTCTGAAAGGAAAGACGTTCTCGTTTGGGCTGAGTGAGAGAGTAGTCCTCTTAACCATGAAGTCATGACGCGTTTCACGAGCAATACTACCCCGTCACTTTACCTTGGTTCCAACCCTACCCGGCGGAGCGTACATGGTTACCTTGCTTTCAAACCTACACGAGGGAGGAGCGTCGCAGTAAAACAACCTTCAATAAGGCATGATCAAGAAAGTGCGGCTAAGGCTAAAATACATTGCCGAAACAAGCCCTTGCCAATAGCGGTACACGCACGAATTGCACCGCACTACTGTAGAGCACTAACGACAAGAAGAGCAAGAGGGAACATGATTTGTACGCACTCAAGCAAACCGAAAGCAGAGCGACCAGCATTCACTTGACGCCGTCCGGACAACAGCCACGGAAGCAGTTCACGGCACCAGGGAAGAACCCTTCGTCGAAACCGCACGTCTGCAGGTTTTCGTCGAGGTGTCCGAGAGAACAGACCGTGGGATGTGCGTGGTCGGGGAATAGAAGTGACGACAACGTAACGAACGCAGTTCGCTCTGCTAAAAAACTAAAAGTACAACGCAGAGTGAGGGTTAGAACGCCGTTGTGCCCTTCCGATCACCACAGTCGAAACGCAGTTCGAGGAGCGAGCGAACTACAACGTAGGTTCAGGTTTGAAGGTACAGTAATAGGGTCCACGCTACCGCCGAGCATCGCGAATGAAAACGCGGAAGCTTGTAACATACCGTAGCGTTGCGAGTCACCGCACCGGGGTGCGATCGATTTTCAAAGCGTAATTTCTCCACACCCAGGAGGTTAACACTGTTGAAAAGGGCGGTTTTGGAAATATCTCATCAAGAGCTTTCCTGACAAACATCTGTTGGCGCTCGCACCCTCCTGCTTGAGGAGAAACTACGCTTTGAAAATCGTTCGCACCCCTGCCTGTGCGCTGACTCGCAACTTTACGGTACAGCACAATATAGGGGTCGGAATTTCGCCCTCTTACCAAGTAGTCTAGTACTACTTGAACTCGCCCACGTCTGGCATCACGGCTTCCATGCCACTGCAGGCGTTCAGGCAATACGTGTCGTGTGCGCCGTCCGCCCCACACGCCTGCGTCATTTTTCATAAGAGTGGATGTTGTGGGAAGCGCGAAAAAGAAAAGTTTGCCTCAGCTCTTGCGACTCGGTACAGACAGCTTTCACCAGGAAGGTCGGATCCCACCAATATATGATGAGCTGATTTCGAGATAAGGCGCAACCTCCGACTTGTTTGCGTAGAACGAAGCAGGAGTTGGCGGTCGAAGCAGCAAGCACCTGGTGGGGACCACCATGTGTTGCGCCGCATTTTGCTACCGTTGCGGTCGGTCTAAACCACAATACAGCAGTGCAAAGGACGTTTCTCTATGCACGTCTTCGACATGCTTTTGTGCCCAACGTTCATATTTGCTGTACACAAGTAGTAGGCGACCGGGGGAACACATACTTCAACGCAAGGCGTTCCTGCGGTTTCGGATGGGCTCCTTTATGGCGCGCCTGTGTGCAATTTCCGGTTTTGCACCAGTCAGTAGAAGCGCTTGGCATCGAGGATCCCGAAATCCTACGCCCCCAGTTAAGGCCGTAGCATTGGTACTCTTCTTCTGGTAGCCTAGTTTAAAGAAAGACGAAGCAAGCTACACAGTGGCCAAGGCACCCGTCTTGATACAAAGAATCGATTAATTTACAATGTTTGCCAATGATGGTACACTAGTCTCACCTGTGGCCAAATGGCTACCCCTGTACGGACCTTGCGGCCAAATAGACGCTGTACGGACCCTCTGGCACCCTGCGAAGGTAGTCGGTCCCCAGAAGGTCCACGGGCAGGAACCCTGTCAGGGCGTCGACGCTGTAAGGGTTGTATCCGCCTATAGGCTTTAACCTCTGTGTGTCTGGCGTAGATGATACAGCCCCCACTGTCTGTACCGATTGTCCAGCAGTCTACCGATGGACACGGCCGTTACTGGCGGGGGAAAAGTGACAGTCCCGCGGTGATGATGCAGATGGACGATCCCGTGGAGTACACATTTTATCCGCGTATGATGTGAGTCCGCGTTTCTACCCCGACATGGAGACGGTGCTATGGCCATGTTATAGGGCATGGAGCGTCTGCTCGCGTTTTGAGATCGACGCGGTTGGCAGAGGGAGGCGCGCCGCAAGAGAAAAAAAAGTACTGCTGAACTTCAGAATAACCGATTTCAGAACTACGTATTATTTGGACCAAGATGTTGCACAGCTGTAACCTAGTACGTGTGTGTCCCGTCGTGGTATTTCAGTGTGTGCAAAAGCCGATTCAAGTGATGACAAAAAAAATAAAAAAATAAGAAAAAAGCCGAAGACACCCACCTCCTGCACAATACACTATACACACTATTCAATTGGCACTATACCGGGCCCAGCACTGTATGTATCAACACACAGGCAGCAAGCAGTGTCCGGTAAACGCCACTAAGAACACCACGAATTCGTCGGGAAAGTTGTTCCCAGACTCTTATCGGCGGGGTTACATCATGTATATTTTTGCCGGTGTAGTACGATGACCAAAATCGTTGTTGAATCATGCACCTGCGTACGTACTTTTTCGCGGCCTCAAATGGACTTTCAGCAAACATGTTCGAAATCCTGTCTAAATTAAGCCCCTGATTCAGAGCCAATCCCTGACTTTTCAGTGCTAGATGGGCTACCCTATTGTACTTCGGAATGTCTCCACGTAGAGCATCGTGTAACGCCATGGCGGCACAGTCCATGCATTGAGGTTTACGGTTCCTACAGCAAGACCGCTCAGCTGCTCAGCTGGAAGCGGCACATCCGCCGGAAATACATCTCGAGACTCGTACCCTACAGCAGCGGAAATAAACCATTGTAATACGTGAACAAATGGTTTGCGCCTACAATCTTACGACCCTCCTCCTCAGTTGGCATCGACGCATGAGGGTGTTCGCCCTGCCTCCCAACCCCATCTCCGACGTTGCAGCCAGCTGCGAACGCCACATCCAGACGCACACCTATACACCTATAAGCCGAAGGTCGGCCATCGTTAGGCGTCCACAGCAGCAGTTGTTGCCGCCCGTGCCGAATCGCTTTCCCTCGACAGAACATCGCTGGTCTGTGTGGCGCCAAGAGACATGTGGGCGGCGTTGGGGGATCATTGTAATGGTTGCTGCGAATCTGACTGCTGTGTCGTTGTTCGCAATGAGCAAACAACTCGTTCAAATGTTCATACTCCTAGGGTTCCTACAGGTATGCTCAGGGTCGCATCGCGGAAGTCCTTCACGGACCGCAAGAACCAGTGCAAGCAATAGGCATCCATACTACATTAGTTCTACAGACAACAACAACAACAACAATGCTGTTCAGGAGGTTCTGTCACAATCTTCTGCGTCTCACATTAGGCAGAAGAACTCCATGGTCGTTCATACAAACGTGTCTTGGTTGATGCTGTGGTGTACCTCGTTCAGGAGGTACCTGTCGTAGCCGTTGCTGGACCCCGGCAATGCGAGCCGGAACTTGTGGCGCCAGACACGTCTGCCCGCCACCTGCGTCTCCCCGCAAAGCAGCGACCCCTCTGATCCATCTTGGCCGTGCGGGCATTGGTGGTACATGTGTACCTGGCGTCTGACGGCTGATACAGGGTAAAGCTTCGGACGGCCCCGCCCCGTAGTGACAACGTCGGATGCCCGGTGATGGAATCGGGCACCCGCTCGTTACCATGGCCGACCCCGACGTAGTCGTACGCGAGAACCCACCACGTAAATGGTGGTGGCTCACCGCTCATGGAGTTCTTGTTTCCTTTGTGACGGAAGAAGTAGATGATCTTGCTGAGGGTGAGTTGGTCTGCTGATGGCGGTCCATGGTCTCCCGTCGGCTGCGGTTTGTTGAATATCTCGACATCGTC
This sequence comes from Ectocarpus sp. CCAP 1310/34, assembly GCA_902602495.3. NCBI lineage: Eukaryota > Phaeophyceae > Ectocarpales > Ectocarpaceae > Ectocarpus > Ectocarpus sp. CCAP 1310/34. The sequence goes on along the minus strand of CACKRE030000071.1, from coordinate 11,615 downwards.
TCCCTGCCCCTGCCCCAACGCCCAGTCGTCAGGCGGCCCAGGCCGTGCGGCTGCCTTGACGTCGCCACCCTTCAGCCGCCCCTGGCCACAGCTCGCTACCTGCGCTACGCGCATGTGTCTCGAACATTCTAGCAGGCTACTCTCCAAGGTATCCTCCTCATCCCAGCAGGAGGGGCAACGAAGGTTGCTACATTGCTCATCCCCTCCGCATCCGAAAAACACGTTGTACTGGGCGATCAATGCCGCTTCGTCGGGGCGAAAGTTGCCCCCAGAAACGCGAGCACTCCACGACCCATCGTCGACCTGCACATCGTTGTCCTTGTACAGGTGTGCCGACCAGATTGCTGATCCCGGAAATTGGCCTTTCAGCTGCGCTGTAGTTGGGGTCTCTGTCGCATGAACGTCCGTGGGTACGCGGTCGTGACCGAGGGTCCGGGCAAGCAAGGACATCAGGCGGATGCACCCTGCCCCGGGCGACACCGGAACAATCTCATGTTCCTGTTTGCTGAAGTTGTACTTCCGTACCCGGTACTCGAGACCGTTCGCGAGCGCAAGCATTGCGGCGTTGGTGTTGGCGCGCTTGATGTAGTGCTTGGGTGGGTTCCGACCACAGTCGGACTTATTGCCGGACTTGTTTTGCTGGTGGGCGAATTCCCCGGAGCTTGCATCGGGGACAATTCCTGCATGCGGTACGGGGAAGTTTGTCGACAATTACTCGTCGATAGCCAGCAACCATGTAGGTGACTTTACAAAGGCCGTGCTACAAGATTAAACTGATGTAATGAAACTGCCGTACAAGGCCAGCAAAATACAGGCAAGGCATACTTCGGCGGAGGAACCCCCCTGGGTCGAGGAGCACTGCAGGGACAGTCGGAGCTCTGCTGTGCCGGTTCAAATATTTATTCGTCCTCCTGCTGAAATTCGACCCCAGAAACTAACACTGAGAGGCGCCTCGACGGTAACTCGACTAGCGCGACTTGCTTCGACCTCATCACCCTGCTCCTTGACAGATGTCGAGACGCACTGAGCAACTACAACAATACAACGACGCCAGAGATCGAATCCCGGGTCTTCGGCCCGGAAGGGTTGATCGAGGGTGTGTTAAGAAATATAGGTCACAAACCGCATCCTAACCCCTGCCACGGGCCAACTTGGGCTCAGCCAAGGTAACGTGTTCCATCACCCTCACCATGTGCTCGGATGGCCTGTGAAGTGTGCAGAACAGAGTGGATGGTAGGCCTCGAACCAGTCCTCCCCAAGACCTTGGAATAGACGCCGACCTGGACAGCGCGGAGGAAGAAACAAATTAATACAAGAATTCTCTGGGGAGCGCAAACCACTTTTCGGGTGAAAGGAACATGTAAAAAAAGGACCCGGGGTGCGACGTCATTGGAGATGTGTCTCATTATTCGATAGGGCCTCCCTCGGAGACGCAACGAAACGCACTTTGCCGTGGCCCTCTCTCGCTGGAACACACGATGTCTGGCCTTCCCAACGGCTGCGACGACCGCGGATAAACAACAGCAGCAGCAGCAGCAGTAGCAGCAGCGGTAGCAGGAGTGTGGCAGCATAGACAGTAGCGCGAATGGGTCGAAATGCAGGTCCCGGAAAAAGGGTCGGTTGGCGGCTACCCAAAAGCAACACGAAGAAAGCACGCGCCGCGGTGTTTTCACTGGTAGGGGTGACAACAAAGGCGATCGCCCCAGTGGCGTTTTGAGGCGCTTTCGCGCATCGGCGTTGTTTTTAAAGGGTATGTGTGAGAGAGGTGTCATGGGCGCCGACGTGTTCTAAGGAGTACGCTTTCCAACGAGATTGGATCGCCGAACAAGTCTCCTACGGGTTCGATCGCCGAACATGGCAATCCTTCCCATCTGGTGTGTGCACCCTCAAACGAAACAAAGCCCAATGCAGGATGGGATAACCCGGAGACGGCAGTGACGCAAGCACCGCCATCTATTGTATGCCGCTCAAAATGATACACACCAATGCCCGTCACAGGAATCGAGGTCAGAAAGACTTACCACGTCACGCGCGAGGAGGTCGAGTTGGGCCAGCTCCAGGTCGTTGTGAGAAGGCGCACGCACAGCGCATGACAGGTGTGACGCCACCTCTATCAGCTTCTGAAGCACCTCGAGCACCTTCTCGTCAGTCCCCCAAACGTCTCTCAGTTCGGCGATGTCCTGCCTCTTCATGTTCTTCTTCTGCGAGGGTGCAAGTTTCGTCGACAAATCGCCACAGGGATGGGTTCGGAGGGAGGGTTAACCCGGATAATTTATATCGGAACCCGAGAATCTGGCAGATATATTTTTGCTGGGAAATATCGGGTTGCAAATGTCGCCCCGTTCTTGCAGGCTGGCACGCAGAGGAGGACTGTGGGCGCCGTGCCCCTTCACCAATACCTGAATTGGGGGTGGGGGGGCACACCTGTTTCGCATGCCTAGACTAATTACCACAGGTACTCGAGAGGACGGAGTAGTGTTCCCACAGAGGACCGATCACCGATGGCGAATCGTTCCTTCCTACTTCGCCGAATGTAGTTCACAAATGATTTTCCTATCCTACCTATTCCATCCGCATCACTTCCCGCCTTTTCAGCCCACTTCCTGTGCCCCGGTAAGCTNGACCATCAACAACTACCATGTCGTATTTGTACTCTCCGATTCATCCGGTAAGATCAACACGAAGCAAAGGTCTCCTCCACTCTCCACGCGCTAGTGTGTATAACCTCACCATGGCCCCGACATTTGCGAGAACCGGCCGGAAGACGAGCAGCATGATGGACTGCAGTGTCCACTTGTCGCTCCCAGTGAGAGACGAGTAGTTGGTCACGATATCTTTGAGACGCTCCGTGCCAGCTGGGTATAGCAGAGAAGGGTTCTGAGCCACGACTGCCGAGACCAGCCGTCGACCCTGAGTCGACAGCATCTCGAGGCAGGACACTTGGCACAGCTGGCAGGACCCCTGCAAAACAAATGTAACACACATGGTTTGCAAGACACATAATCAACCGTGCCGCCATTAGAGGCCCAACGACTCAAGGGAGACATGACACGTCCCAAGCTTCCTGAATCAATCGCTCGTTGTTTGTACGAGGTCGCTTATTTCCGGTACGGCAAACATTGCGGTACGTACGTGCTACCCTGATCCGTTCCGCATTATATATACATGTCTCACCAGGGCATCGAAGTGCAGCCGCTCCACAGGGACCACCGCGGTCGGGATGGTGAGCATTGAGTCGTACATGGGCAGGGAGGGGCTGTTGGAGTCCGCAGCAAGCCCCAGTATACCATCGATTGTCGAGAATGCTCGGCGGGGTTGTCTGCGAGGGATTTTAGCGTATCAAACCCCGCCGTGATCTGGCCCCAGGTACGTCGATGTGCATCGATGTCGTACTGGGCATTTCCTAGGTCCCCCCCGGTGATGTTGTCGCGTTGCTCAACCATGCAGTACGGGCATGGGAACCTCGAGAAGTGGTTGCATGCTTTGGAGCCGAGAACTTTAGCCCGGCCTGGCCCGTCCCCGCACCACATGAGCAGACCCCCCCGAACAAACACCTGTCGTGCAGGTTTAGGTAGAGCTTTCGTGTGAACGCCAGGTACCCGTGGGCTGTGACATATGTAATTCGACGGAAGCCCTTGCAAACCATCCAGTCGTACATAGCACGCCATGACCCGATAGCATCAATGCAAGTGTCCAACATGCAGTGGGGCATATAAATGTTTTGGGTACCGGAACGGTCCAGAATGTTTTTGGGGCAGGGTGTGTGGATCCTCGGCAGGCAGGAAGCTCGATTCCTGTGAATTGATCGATGTTTTCATGTTCGGGTTAAATCGTCAGCTACCTGCGACCACACTTCCTGTGACAGCAACTAGGAAGGGGCGGCGAAGCACGCCCAGCAAGAGGAAGTGGCGACGGCGTCTCTCAGTCTCCTTCGTCGCTCACCAGAGTCGAGAGTCCTTTCTTGGATAAGCTAACAATAAAAAAAAATACCCACGAGTCCCAGGCATTCCGAACCAACAGCCTTCGCAGGAAATGCAAAACACAACTCTACATCAAGAGGAACTCTTGTGACTCTCGTGCAACACCCGTGAGTTACCATACGCCACAAGCAACAACGCCCAAAATAATGCAAAAGAGAGCCCCATCAAAAGCAGCGGATTACAGCAGTAGGATATCTGCGGCAAATACGCCGAGTGGAAGCATCACACACACTGACGCACAGGCGAAAAGTCTATACGAGAAGGAAAGGGAACTATTCCCCGTTACACATGTCAGCGGTTTGTGCGTAAACGGGCATTACCTAACACTGAGATCGATACACCAACCATGACAATATGGGCCACATCTTGGAAGTCACCAAGCTCTCGACTGGGAACCTTGTGGGTCATTCTTTTTTTGGGTGGGTGGGGAGATACTCTTGCGGATAACAACGTGGTAGCTAGATACAGTAGATGGTCGGCACAACTATTCGGGGATAAATTCTCCACGAACACCGCTGTAGACCATGGCAGAGCCGTGCGAACATAAATGTGTAGGACACCGATAGCGGGGAGCGCCTAAACAATGACGGGTTACAGCGGGATGTAAATCAAAGGTAACCCGTTGAAAAAAAAAAAACGCGTAGCTTGGTGTGACCCCCAAGCCCCCTTCCCACTACCTATACCACTGGTTTTCGCTCGTCTTAGATGGCCGAGGGCTTGCAACTTGTAAACATACCTCTTGGTTATATGTTGCCCCGTCGTCGTCCTTGAGCGTGCATTCCCCCACGCACCCCCGCTGCAGCAATCCCAGGATCTCACACTGAAGACCGATCTCGCCAGCGCAAGAAGCTCCTGTGCTAGCAAGGGTTCCGACGTGTGTCTGTTGCCTCAGTCTCTGCACCGCCTGGCTCCTCCACGGCCAACCGAAGTATGTACCACCTACGGAATGCTGACAAGCCGACGAATTGACGACAATACATCAATAACAAGAGAGGTGGGAAGTGTGTGTGGTTAAATAAGACGAGACATACCCCGAGTACGACTTGTGCCCGAGTAGGTGACGGTACGCTGGGCACGGCGTGCGTATGGGCCTGTGAGTGTTTCGCCCAGTAGCTCCGACCGTGTTGACCTACTGCTGTAGGGGCCAAATTCAAATGCTCGACATGGTAAAACTGCTGCACGAGGTACATCTACAAACAAGGCATACTGCTCGACGGGAGAGGGTGGAGGCAGGGGAGTGCATGAAGGACACTGCCACAATATCCTGGTGATGATACCTTGTTTCCCATCCCAAAGCAGTTGAAGGCGTTGTTGTAGCAAACGACAGGGGCCGAAAAAAAAACGAGGTTGTCGTTGTTGAGGTTGAAGCCTTCCCTCCTCAAGACGAACAGTGGGTCTTCAGAGGTTCCTTCCTTGCACCAAGGCGCGTGGGTCACCTCGTACTTTTGCACCGAGTCCTCACCGGAACGTCGCCGTTTGACCCGGGCTTGGACCACGAACCCTTCCCCCACAAACCGATCCCATGAAGTGCACCGAACACCTTGGTTCCACTCCCCGCCGTGCTGGTCAACTTCCATCTCGTCAGCCGTATAGATCTCCGCCAAGCCCAGGACGTCGGCAACGTTGAGCTGCATTTCGGCTCCAGCAGTACAGTCTTCCCAGATTCTCACGAGTCCTCCTCGCGTTTCATCCTGACCCACATTTCGCACCTCCGCTACTGGCCGAAACCCTCGCACAGTTGCAACTACCCCGCCGCTCTCAGTGTCCCAGAAGAGCTCGAGGAGACGACAGGGCGGGTGACAACAGAATTGTAGTTGCTGTTTGTTGTGTAGTTGGCAGTGGTGGCGCAGTTTGGGTAGATACAACACAGAGTGATCATTAGATCCAAAACACAGGCGCCCAAGCTGTCTTCACCTGACGGTTACAGACTTGGAGACACGCCTTCACAATACTGCACAAAACCCATGCAGTAGAATAGAGTCAGTTCTTGCATACAAATCCCAAAATGTCCTCTCAAGAACTACGTCATGACTAGCTCTGATACATAATACACAAAATTCTTTCAGTGTCCTCTCGAAACAAATACCAGTGTCCTCTCGACAAATGCTATCAACATGAATGCATGCTCTCGAACAATTCAAATTGAATACTCATCACTAACTGCCAGAGTTTTCTGGGCAGCGAATTCCATGTACCGTCCAACCCTTTTAAGACATATGGTCTGATTTCGGTAAGGGGAGGTACTCACACTCCAAGCAAAATAAGGCGGTTCTGCAGGAACTTCACAGCTCCCGAACTTTTGGTCAATATGTCTGCCCTCTGCCTGTTGGTGTCGATGTAAGTTACATCTACCACGTTTTGGTCCTCTAGGTGCCGGACGTGGTGGAACTTCACGTCGATGTGCTTCGTGCGGGGCGTGATTTTGCTACCCTTTGCGAACGCTACGGCACCCGCGTTGTCCTCGTACAATACTGTTGCTTGCTTCTGCTTCATCTTCAACGACTCTAGCAAATTTCGAAAATGTATAACCATGAGGCACGCCTTGGACAGCGCGACGACTTCTGCCTCGAACGTGGAGATGGCCAGCTCTTTTAGATACCTGAGAACCCGCTTCAGCTTTGCCATCGCCTTGGGACCCGGTTTCGCCATGCTCTTCGTAAGCACCATCACCGAGTGGGTAATATCCGAGGCTCATAACCTGC